>BTPG01000001.1:254311862-254566862 GCA_036245525.1 Semisulcospira habei
GTACCAAGTTTGGGTTTGAAGTTGTGAATAGTATTTTAGAAAAAAACAAACATCGTTTGTCACCTATTTCCTGATCTCTTGTGACCCTTGACCTTTCCGAGGGATCAACCAAATCAGTATGCATAGGAAGGTCTTACCAGCAGTATCTTTGTACCAAGTTTGGGTTTGAAGTTGTGAATAGTACTTGAGTCACAATTTGATCAAATATGACTATTTTGGTCAGCCCCACAGGGTGGGTTTTTCTCTCTATTCTGGGGCATGTGTTTCTGTCTACCCTTTGTCCATTCACCTGTATTTGCCTTTTTAAAACTCTCCCTACTGTCTGCACTGCCTGTAGCTCTTGATATTGGATGTGTGTTGCTAAATGGTCTTAGCTTTATTTAGGCCCCATGTGTTAGGTTTATTTAATGTATTTGACCGGCTGGCGACATACATTCAATGTTCTGTTTATTTTTTTTTCACAAGCAGTGCAGGCACGTCCTGAGAAAGCCTTGTTGCTGTCGGGACGTTAAGCAATGTACAATCAATCAATCAATCATCCCCTGCGACCTTGACCTTTGAGAGAGGTCACTCACATTGGTATGTTTAGAAAGGTCTTGCCACAAAGTATCCTTGAGCCAAATTTGAAGACCGTCTGTGGCTTGACTAGTTTCCGAGAAAATGCCAACGTTAAAGTTTACGACTACGGACGATGGCGGACGGACGACAGACGGCGGACGAACTGGCCCAGAACATAGACTCAGTGAGCCAGATATTGTATTTTAAAAATGGCTATTTGTGATCTGTTTCCTGATCTCGTGACCTTTCCGAGGGCGTCATCCACATTAGTATGCATCTCTGTACCAAGTTTGGGTTTTTAGTTGAGAATAATATTTAAGAAGAAACATCAATTGTCAAAATGTGGCTTTTTTTCTTTTTAACCTATTTCCTGATCCCTTGAGATTCTTGACCATTTTTGAGAGAGGTCTTGGCATAAAGCACCCTTGGGCCAAGTTTAAAGACTGCAGCATGAGTAGTCTCTGAGAAAACGCCAACGTTAAAGTTTACCACGGACAACCACTGTGGCCCAGAACATACTCACTTTTGCTTGCACGTGAGCCAAAAAAAGTCTATGACCGAATTGTGTATTCTTAAAGTATCATTTCATTTCAGTCATGCTGCTGATTATCATCTGTACTGATGCTGAATTTTAAGCCCTGAATAATGCGCAAGTGGTCTCTAATGTATACCGCTTTTTATCACACTGTACCCTGGGTCTTATGGCATGGAGATCAGTACGGATAAAAGCAAAGTGATGATCAACACCACAAGCGACAGCAGCAGCAACATTCACATGAATGGCCAAAAGCTAGAAGAGGTCAATAGCTTCAAGTACTTGGGAGCCACCCTGTCCAAAGACGGTAGTTGCATAGCAGAGATCCGTATCAGGATAGGTACAGCAACATCCGCAATGGCCAGGCTGGACAGGATATGGCGAAGTAACTCCATCAGCTTCACCATCAAGTACAGGCTTTACAAGTCCCTCATAGTGTCTATTCTACTCTACGGCTGTGAGACTTGGACACTGCTTGCAGACTCAGAAAAGAAAATCCAGGCCTTTGAGAACAAGTGCCTGAGGAAGTTGCTCCGCATCTCGTACCGCGAGCACAAGACCAACGAATATGTACGGACCCTCAACCTTACAGGAAAAGCATTTACGGCGCCGAAGAAAGGGTTGGGTGGGTGGGGGTGGGTGGGGGTGAAGAGGGGGGGGGGGGGGGTGGCGAGTATAAGCCTCTTGCACTTTTTCACCACGCAAATATACAAAAAAAAAAAAAAAGGGGGGGGGGGGGGTGTTCCAAACTGCCCAAAAAGGAACTTTCTTATAGCATTTCAAAGAATGTTTGGTCTGGGGGTAGGGATCTCAGCTCTGTAGTTGCGGAAGTTTTTCTAGGGTGTGTTTCGGGGCTGTCTATAATCACTCCTTACTCAGGGGCGGATTTTTTTTTGGGGAGGGTCCTAGGGGTTATGGAACTCCCCCTCCAGACCTACAATTCTTTAAAATGCTATAAGTCCCGTCCCTTTTGGGATGTTTGGAATCCTCCCCCTCTCCACCGACCCCATCGTTGTTTGGTATTTTGGTGAATAGTGAGAGCCTTAACACAGGCACGCGCCTTCTCCCTACCCCCCCACCCCCCACCCAACCCCGCTTTTTGGCCCATGGAAGCAAGGTCTAGCGTCGGGGAGGCCTTTTGTATCAGGTTGAAGGTCCCAAACAAAAAGTTGGAACCCCCCCTCCCCCCCCCCCCCCAAAGAGGTAACTGATCCACCCGTGTTACTGTACCTTAGGTTGGATGTAAGCAGGGCCTGGTGCAAATGAATTACATGCAGCAATTTTGTGTTCCTTCCTCAGATTTCATACTTTACGGATTTTATTAAATGTATTGCCCTATGATCGGCTTTTTTTGGGATCAAGTGGAGGATGTGCAGAGCGGCGCAACACAGGGTCCGTGTCCAAATAACTCCCAGAAACCTAACTTGGTTCTGTACGTGAGTATTACGGGCCTTGTTACGCCAGTCTGCAGACGTGATTGTACACGTCACTGATTGGTAGATTTAGCTAGTATAACATGTATTCAAGATTATCCTAGTGAACATTTTAAAATGAGATGATGTATTTTAGTATTTCAATGTGATAATAGTTGTGGAATTCATTGAACCTAGTATATTTGTTCTAGGTAAATCTTAACCCGAGTCCACAGCAGGAGATGGCCGGATTGACCACGATAATTCAAGGGTACTAGTAGTGCCGGACTAGCTAGGCGCCTGTGGGCGCCAAGCTAATTTGGCACTACCCTTGAATTATTATGGGCAATCCATCCCCTGCAACTGGTACATAGTCTTTCGGCAACACCTCCAAAATTTGAGAAATGGGACCTTTGGGCTAAAAGGGTTACACTTCCATTGTTATTAATATTTTAATGGTGAATTCCCTTTGGCAAGCGACCTAATACGTATATATGTAATATCTATCTAATGGTGAATTCCCTTTGGCAAGCGACCTAATACGTATATATGTAATATTATGTAATATCTATCTACTGGTGCTGTCCCCTACGCAGGTCAGCAGGTTTTAACCGCTGAACCATATATATATATATATATATATATATATATATATATATATATATATATATATATATATATATATATATATATATATATATATATATATATATATATATATATATATAAAATCCATTGCATCTTTGGATGTAACTTTGACAATAGGGCTCGGGAAGTTCCCCGCGTTGCCTAGCAGCGTCGGCGCATCAGCCGCCATCTTATGAGGATACCATATTCATCACATAGTAGCGAAATAGTGTTTCAACATGTTTTTCTTCATTTTTTTTCCTCTTTGGAAACAAACAAAAACAGATTCTGGTGAGCGGTTTCCTACAGTGATGGCAAGACTTGCTGTTATTGCTTATAGTACGTCAGGACTTTTCTGACATTACAAAAACAGCGATTTCCCTTTGAGCGCTTAGTCCCGTATCCTCACAAGATGGCCGCCACGACTAGCGTGATGACGTCAGATTCCCGAGCCCTATTGAATGAAACATCCCTGTACTCACCTCTACGTCACATTTTCTTACTGGCAGTCTGTCACAGCACACCTGAACATTACATTAATTTTGCTCATATCTTAATGACTTGAATTTGAACTTCTCGTTCACCTTGGGCACTCTTGTCAGTCACGGCAGGCTGAGAAACTAAATGATTTGTATGATTGTCAAATGTAATTACATTATTCCTTTAACTGAGCGTCCGAAATAGCTCAGGCGGTTAAGCGTCGGAACAGGAGAGCGAAGGGAATCGCCGGGTCGTGGGTTCAAATCCCGTCCCGGCCCCGGTAGCTGGACTCGCAATCCAGGGGGAAAAGACGGGCTTGTTCAATAGCATGTCCGTTGAAAGGTCCTGGTAAATCAAAGTGGCACAGTTGGAGTGCGCCTGAGTTGATCAGTGTTCAGGTCGTATTCCATAGGCAATAGATTTCCCTGTCCCCCACAACCCGCCCGTCAGGGCCGTCCATCACTTAGGTGCCGTGGACGTTAAACCCGGAACTAATACAATACAATGCTTTAACTGACAAAATGCTGCTACTGTATTTTAATTTTCAACTGGCTTATTTGCTTCGTACACATTTACCGGCGTCAACAACTGTTGTGATAACAGCTGTAAGACCCGAACTCAACTAACCTTCTGCATGGAACTGCATCGGAAAAATATAATTCTTTACTGATAACTACATTATATTGTACATTTTTGTTTAATGTTGATATTTGTTGCAACAGCAAAGCTTGTTGATATTATTGGTGTTGATACTTTGTTCAGTCGTCAACGAGTATTGGCCAGAACATATTATTATGCACCCTTTTAGCCCCGGGACCCTGCAGCAGGAGATGGATTGATCACGATAATTCAAGGGTAGTGCCAGATGAGCTTGTCGCCTGAAGGCGCCAAGCTCATCTGGCACCACCCTTGAATTATCATGATCAATCCATCTCCTGCAACTGGTACATAGTCTTTAGACCACGCCTCCTAAAAGTTTGGAAATGCTACCGTGGGGTGAAGCCGAGGGTTCAGATTATAGTGTACATGTATTTATCACCTGCACTGAACATTAGTGTCAGGGTGTTGTCGACGGCCACGTATCTACTGCTGTGTAGACTCGTCTACACTGACCTACACTGAATGCTCAACGGCTGTCTACGTCTGTCTACAGTGGTCTGCCCCTGGCTAAGTCAGTGCTGATCAGTTACGACCGAGCATTGAAAGAATCATGCACCACATGACCATTCCCAATCAAGACAATAAAACGATGTTTTGGATTAAAACGCCAGCCTTCATCTCGTCCATACTGCATAATTATGTCAGTGGTGTGCGCGTGTCTGTACACGTGTCTGTGGCTCCCCCCCGCCAACCCCCCCCCCCCCCCATTCTTCCCCCCCCCTACATCCCCCCCCCCACACCCCTCTATATAACAAGTATGGCTTGAGTAGTCTCTGCCGAGAAAATGCCATGACGTTAACTCTTTCATCCCGACGGCCGTATTTCCCAAATTTTGGAGGCGTCATCTAATGACATGCACTCGTTGCAAGAGATGGATCGACCATGCTAATTCAAGGGCAGTGCCAGATTATCTTGGCGCCTGTCGGCGCCAAGCTAATCTGGCACTACCCTTGAATTATCATGGTCGATCCATCTCCTGCTGTAGTGCGTCAGGGCTGAATGGGTTAAAGCTTACCACAGACAGACGACGGACAGACGACGGACGGACGATGGGTGATCCAGCACTTACAGACCCGCACAGCAATTACATGGACTGTTGCACGTGAGCGAGATACGATGATTTTATGCGTTTCAAAACAACGCTATGCCACTAGAACTACACGGGAACACCCGGTACTAGCGGGTCTGTTTTCTAACCTGTCTGCCGGCTGGCATTCCGCAAAATAATGATGCCACATAAAAGCACGCGCTCTTCGGTCAGGGTCTGTATAAAGATATACGGATTAACGTTGTGCCAGCTGGATTCACTCCAAGCAAGGTTACACCCATCCATATCAAAATGGTCATTTGTCTCATAGGTCATGTGGCATCTTGAAATAAATAAATTAATAAAATTATAAATAGATACATAAAATAAATAATAAATAGGCGCTAAAAAAAAAAGGTGTTCCGCTTCTCAAAAGACACGCCACTATCTACCCAGTGCGCAAAGGCCATCGGACCGATGTCGGCTGCCGTTCGGCTGCGCGCGGGCCAACAGTGGCCCGATGGCCTTTTGCGCACTGGGTAGAACCATGCGAGGTGGTTGCGGGCACGGATCGGTGTCATGAGCCCGTGCCAAGTGTCGCATCAGTCCGTCTATTTCAATTCAGCCTACTGTGGCGGTAGATCAACGTGGCGAACTTCCAGATGTTTAATCATGTCTTCCACGATCCTCTCCAGTCCCAGTGAAGCTCCCCAAGACAGGTGTAGCCAGTAGAGGCGGCCATAGACAGCCAAGCCACTGGACAGCACGGCAATGGTCAGCCCCGCAGTGACGAGCTGTTTGGCTGACCGCCCCAAGCTATCTCCAACACGCGTCAGACTTTCTGTGACAGACGCCAGTCTGGCCACGGTATTGCCAGTCCGTGTGGACAACACGCGTGGAGGCCGTATCGCCCTATCGCCAGATTCACCTGCTACCTTCCTCTCCGCTGGGCTTGGGATGTGGCAGTTTGGCGGTGTACGAGTGCGCGGTGCTGGCTGCGGGGAACTGTCGCCACTCGGCTGTGGGGAGAAGTCTTGCGGAGGCTGTGGAGAGAAGTCTTGCGAAGGCTGTGGGGAGGAGTCTTGCGGAGGATGTGGGGAGGAGTCCTGCGGGGAGGAGTCTTGTGGAGACTGCGGGGAGGAGTCTTGTGGAGACTGCGGGGAGGAGTCTTGTGGAGACTGCGGGGAGGAGTCTTGCGGAGCTTGCGGGGAGTCTTCCTGATTCTGATGATCAGATGATACTTCGAGGGTCTCCTGAGGTAACACGCTTTCTACATCCTCCTGGAAAGACAGAAGTGATTGTTGTGATGATTGCGCAGACGGGTCTGAGGTGTCGAAGGGTGAAGGGTCCCGGCTTCCCTGGGTAGAAGATAGAGACAAGTCCGCTGAGGACGTACTCGACATTTGCTTTGACGACTCTCCGCCTTCTTGTAGAGGGGACATGAAAGACAACGGACTCAGCTGCTGCCGATCTCGCTGTTTAGAAGAAGAGGACAGACGGGATTCGGCAGTTACCGTCTGTTCTTGAAGCGGGTACATACAAGACAACGGACTCAGCTGCTGCAGATCTCGTTGTTTAGAAGAAGACGAAAGACAGGATTCGGCAGTTGCCATCTCTTTTTGTAGCGGGTACATACAAGACAACGGACTCAGATGCTGCCGATCTCGCTGTTTAGAAGAAGAGGACAGACGGGATTCGGCAGTTACCGTCTGTTCTTGTAGCGGGTACATACGAGACAAAGGACTCAGCTGCTGCCGATCTCGCTGTTTAGAAGAAAACGACAGACAGGATTCGGCAGTTGCCATCTCTTCTTGTAGCGGGTACATACAAGACAACGGACTCAGATGCTGCCGATCTCGCTGTTTAGAAGAAGAGGACAGACGGGATTCGGCAGTTACCGTCTGTTCTTGAAGCGGGTACACACAAGACAACGAACTCAGCTGCTGCAGATCTCGCTGTTTAGAAGAAGACGAAAGACAGGATTCGGCAGTTGCCATCTCTTCTTGTAGCGGGTACATACAAGACAACGGACACAGCTGCTGCCGATCTCGCTGTTTAGAAGAAGAGGACAGACGGGATTCGGCAGTTACCGTCTGTTCTTGTAGCGGGTACATACGAGACAAAGGACTCAGCTGCTGCCGATCTCGCTGTTTAGACGAAGACGACAGACAGGATTCGGCAGTTACCGTCTCTTCTTGTAGCGGGTACATACGAGACAACGGACTCAGCTGCTGCCGATCTCGCTGTTTAGAAGAAGAAGACAGACAGGATTCGGCAGTTACCGTCTCTTCTTGCTGAGGGGACATACGAGACAACGGACTCAGCTGCTGCCGATCTCGCTGTTTAGAAGAAGAAGACAGACAGGATTCGGCAGTTACCGTCTCTTTTTGCAGAGGGGACATACGAGACAACGGACCCAGCTGCTGCCGATCTCGCTGTTTAGGAGAAGACGACAGACAGGACTCGGCAGTTGCCGTCAGTGTGTTACTGGCCACCGGGCGAAATAAGGCAGATGCAAGTTGTGAAGGGGGCGACGATCGAGTTTGATTGGTGGGCGATCGACTGGAGACGCAAGATGTACATGGCGATCGATTAGATGGGCTAGCTTGGGAGGGCGAGAGAGGGGATTCACGAGATGGAGAGGGCAAGCGGCTGGATTGGTGACCTGAAAGAGTTTGATTGGTGGGCGATCGACTGGAGACGAAAGATGTACATGGCGATCGATTAGATGGGCTAGCTGGGGAGGGCGAGAGAGGGGATTCACGAGATGGAGAGGGCAAGCGGCTGGATTGGTGGCCTGAAAGGGTTTGATTGGTGGGCGATCGACTGGAGACGAAAGATGTACATGGCGATCGATTAGATGGGCTAGCTTGGGAGGGCGAGAGAGGGGATTCACGAGATGGAGAGGGCAAGCGGTTGGATTGGTGGACTGAAAGAGATTGAGTAGAATGATGAGTTGGGGAAGAGCGATTAGAAATGAATGTTGGATTGGAAGAACTAGTGGTTTCACTAGTCACAGAGACTGACAGATAGTTCCTTTGAGGCGTGGAGTGTGCAGATTGAAGGTTGGCGGACTCGGTGACGCTGGGCGGTGTTGCTGGAGAATAGGCGCGGCTGTACCTCAGTCCCGGGCGATCTGGTGGCTGTGTCGGGGATGGGGAGCGGCTTGATTCGTGGATCGGTGAGAAGGGACTGCTGGAAATGTTCACTGAGGATACTGGAGTCAGTTCGTGTACGGGAGAGAATGGACTGCTGGAGTGGTGACGTATTGGCGGGGTCGGTATCATGGAACTGCGAGAGCTGGACGAAATGCGAACAATGCGGATCAAGTCGGCTGTTGTGCGTGTAGGTATGCCAGGCAAGAGGGTGCGGGCACTAACCGACATATGGCTGACTTGCACTATGTTCTGTGACTCTGGCGTGGAGCTCTGTGTTTTTGAAGACAACGACACGGAACACGAAGTGCTGGTGGCTGTGTAGTTTGAGGTTTGTGTGTATGACGGCGGGTAGCTCACCCCAGCTGAATCAGTCGATGGACTGACGGAGTTGTGCGAGGATGACGATAGTTGTCCTACTATATGTCCCGCGCTGGTGATACGTGTGATATTAGAAGATGTGTGCGTGCTGTCCTGTAGAGCATTCGACCTTGCAAGTGAGCAATAAGAGCTAGACAGGAGACCTGGATAAGAGACAAGAGCCTGCTGTGGGATTGGATGATCTGGTTTTAACGAAATGTGACTGGAAAATGGGGTGCTAATACTGTGATTGGGATTTCTGTTAGGCGGACTAGATGCCGAGATGGTGAGAACAGAACAGGGTGCGCAATTTGCTTTTGTAGTGTCTGACAATCCCCGCACACTGGTGCGGTCACTGTCGCTTTTAATGTCAGGTAGGACTGCTCGCTCTCTCTGTGGGGACTTTGACTTAACCAGAATACTTTTGTACACGGGGCACTGCTCAGGTATTTGTGTGGAGTTTTCAGAGCACCTTGAACGAATTGCCATAGTTATCTGTGTCTGTGCATCAATTTTCACAGACCGGTTCTTTGTCATTGTCGCCATGCTGTATGATATCTGGGTTTGCTTCTGTTCATATGCTTTAGTGTCGTTATCGACAAGCGCCACTTGAGTTTCGACTGAAACAGTTTGTCTTGGTGATGGCAATGCTTTAGTTTCGTTATCGATAAGCGCCACCTGAGTTTCGACTGAAACAGTTTGTGGTGATGGCGATGCTTTAGTGTCGTTATCGATAAGCGCCACCTGAGTTTCGACTGAAACAGTTTGTCTTGGTGATGGCAATGCTTTAGTGTCGTTATCGATAAGCGCCGCTTGAGTTTCGACGGAAACAGTTTGTCTTGGTGATGGCAATGCTTTAGTGTCGTTATCGATAAGCGCCACTTGAGTTTCGACTGAAACAGTTTGTCTTGGTGATGGCACTGCTTCAGTGTCGTTATCGATAAGCGCCACTTGAGTTTCGACTGAAACAGTTTGTCTTGGTGATGGCAATGCTTTAGTGTCGTTATCGATAAGCGCCACTTGAGTTTCGACGGAAACAGTTTGTCTTGGCAATGCTTTAGTGTCGTTATCGATAAGCGCCGCTTGAGTTTCGACTGAAACAGTTTGTCTTGGGGATGTCGGTGTGTCGCTTTCGTCAAGAGTATCGTGCAACACACTGATGGGTTCTTCTTGGGTTATATTAATGGCACTCCGGTCAACCTGTACAGTGACATCTACCATCGCCTGTGGCTTGCCGCTCTCTTTTCCGTTCGTCTTTTTGGGTAAATGCTGGCGCGAGTAGCTGTAGAAGTAGGACGTGGCGTCCTCTCCAGCTGTGCTAAACTCGTGTTTCTCTACTTGTCTTTTATTGTTGTCTTTGCTGGAGTGGGTGACGACCTCTCTCGTCTCAAGCTCCGTGTACGTCACTGCCGGTCCTCTACGCTTGCTACTCTGCTTTCGTCTGGTTGTGGGCCGGCGAGTGACCGAATGCACACCGCGCGGTTTGGGTGAGTGGATCGGACCCTCGTCTGAAGATTCTACTGGGACTGTGCGGGCAGACTGAAGCCGTTTACGAGGAGCAGACTGGCCAACATCTTGACTGTCGTGTTGTTCCCACCTGCTAAGGGGCGTCCGTGATGGGTGTGTGGTGCGCCTGTCCGTGTCTCCCAGACAGGTTTTGTTGTGACGAATGCTGGCTGGGATGTAGGTTGGGATGTGGGTCGCTCTGGGCGAGGACGGTCGTGACTTGACTGCCACGGGAGTATGGGCGCTGGCCCAGCGTTTCCTCTTGTTACCGGCATCTAGTTGGCGAAAACCCCTGTCCGAGTTCTGAATATCGTGTGACGTTGTGTAAGTAGGATAGGATTCCCGCTCCTCGCCTTGTCGGCGCACATGTCTGTCAGTGTCGTATATGTCAAATGACGTCTTTGACGTAGGACACGATGGCCGCTCTGCGCCGCCTGTCTTATCCAACACGTCTGAATTGACGGATATGGTCATTGATACGGTTTGTGGAGAACTGCCTTCTTTTTGTTTTGCACACTTTTGGCTTCTAGAGAAGGAGTTGACTGAAAGCTGCGATGGCGATGCCTTCGCTCCATCACGGACTGGCGGAGAAGAAAATTTGCTGTTTCTCAGGGCACAGTCTTCTGACAAAGAAAGTGGAAACACACGTGACAAGTTGTGCGAGTCAGCCGTTTCGTCATCGTTGGCGGCACCCGCTGTTTTGTAAGAGTCAGCATTGGTGCGGATTTTACGTCTTTGAGATAAACGTTTGCTTTCCTGAGAACGGGAAGCGCTGTAGACTGGGCCCTGCTGATACAGTGGATCGCCATCCACCACGTACTTGGTCGTGTTCCTGCCTTTCGTCTCCTTGATTTGCACGGTGTAGGGCGAGTCCTTACGAGGCTCATCTTTGGCAAAACTCTTCAGTAAATGTAGATTCTGCATGATGTGCTGGTGCAACATCTCCCCGCGGCGGCGCAGGCAGTCGAAATGTAGGCACTTACAGTTGGTGGAGTGTTTGGACGGGGAGTCGAGAGACGCTGTGTCCGTGTCCTTGTAAGAGGCCATGTCGATAGCCTTGTGAGCCATATTCCCGGGGCCTGAAGAATAGCGTCCCGTCTTGGCACGTCTCGTGTTGCTGTGATCCCGAGCTACTTCTCTCCCCAGGGCGGCTTTACGTGAGTTAAGAGCTTTCCTCTGGTTGTAGCTGCATGTCAGCGAGTAATCTTCGTCACTGGAATTATTCCCATTTAAATCCCACTCGGCTTCTTCGTTCAGGCGCGAGGCACGTCTCCCGGTGCTGGGCAGACTATTGTTGTTCTGAGTCAGCAGACAGCTGGATCGCTCATGCGTGCAGGCGCTTGCGAAGTGACCACTGTCTGTTGCTGGCACTCGGACACACTTGGGACGGAACTTGTGCTTGTTGGCTGTGGGCAAAGTGGGGGTCAAGAAAGTGCCATGGAAAGAGTAGGCATTGTTGTTGCAGACGGCAGTGACTGGATTTACTGTATACGGCACAGTTTTGTAGGAAAGCTTGTGTTCCAAGTGTCCACAGGGAAGCTCGTGTTCCAAGTGTCCACAGGAAAGCTCGTGTTCCAAGTGTCCACAGGAAAGCTCGTGTTCCAAGTGGCCACAGGAAAGCTTGTGTTCCAAGTGTCCACAGGAAAGCTTGTGTTCCAAGTGTCCACAGGAAAGCTCGTGTTCCAAGTGTCCACAGGAAAGCTTGTGTTCCAAGTGTCCACAGGAAAGCTCGTGTTCCAAGTGTCCACAGGAAAGCTCGTGTTCCAAGTGGCCACAGGAAAGCTTGTGTTCCAAGTGTCCACAGGAAAGCTTGTGTTCCAAGTGTCCACAGGAAAGCTCGTGTTCCAAGTGTCCACAGGAAAGCTCGTGTTCCAAGTGGCCACAGAGAAGAGTGTTGCTAGAGACGTCAGATGCTGCTGCATGAATCGACATGATATCGTCAAGCTTATTTTCATGATGCGCTGCAAGCATTTCCTCGTCACCGCTGCAGGCAGAACCAGCAGTGCTTGGAGGCGTGTCTTCATATTGCGCCTTCTTCTGACGCAGACCGCCACCAGATCCACACAGCCCATGTTGCCGCCACAATGGATGGCCAGTAGTGTCCCCTTGTCCTGTGTCCAACACGTTTCTACTGTTGACTGTTTGTTGGGGCTGAGCAACTCCATGTAGGGTATCTTCTACACTGGACACAGATGTACGAGTTTTGTCCTCTACAATATCAGGAGAACTTCCCCAATGCGCAAGAGGCCGTCGGGCCGACGTTGGCCGCCGTTGGCCCGCGCACGGTAGTGCGCGGGCCAACGGCGGCCAACGTCGGGCCGATGACCTTTGCGCACTGGGTTCCCACTGACCCAGTGGAGCTTTTGGCAGTGCAGCAGGTTTGGAGTGCTCTATTTGCGGTCGTTCTACGACAGAACATGGTTCAACTGCATTGGTTAGTTTAGTCGCAAGGGTCGGCGGACCGCATAAACAACTATTTTGTTTTTCGTCTTTGGCATATATGCCCTGCAGATGTTCCAGGTCGTGCAGAGATCGAGTGAGGAATGAGCCGGCGTGCTGAGTTCTGGGGTGTGGACTGACTGGAGCGATTTTTTCTGGTGCATCAAAACTGACAAGACCGGTTACGGAGACATGGGAGAGGTGTGTGCTTTCTGGAACGTGGTCAGTGTTTCTGCACGCAGGCGTGAGATTAGCCATCCTCTGGTGTTTCTGTGTTGTGGATATCTCTTCCACCAGTGAAATATTCTTTGGCCCACTAGGCGTATGCACGTTCGGCTGAAGAGCGTCTTGATCGTCCGTAGATGACAGGAGGCCATGCGTGACGCCCGCCTGAAGAGCGTCTTGATCGTCCATAGATGACAGGAGGCCATGCGTGACGCCCGCCTGAAGAGCGTCTTGATCGTCCATAGATGACAGGAGGCCATGTGTGACACCCGCCTGAAGAGCGTCTTGATCGTCCGTAGATGACAGGAGACCATGTGTGACGTTCAGCTGCTGCTCCCTCTCCGCCATGGCCAGCTCATCTTGAAGAGACAAACCTTGCAGATTCTCCACTGGCTGCAGGAGACGGTTAATAAAATCGCATTCGTATTCAGAATTTTCCACTTCTTCGTTGAACGACGTTTCTGTAGGGTCCAGCGTTTGGAAGCCAGCCTGTTTTCCATCCTCTTTGGAGTTTCCTCCTGAGATTTGGACATTTGCTTCCTCGTTTGTGTTGTTGCTCGTCAAACACAGACAAAGGTTGGACACTTGCTTTGCGCCATGGTAAACCAATACTACGTTCTCGTGACACTTGAAGGCGCATTGTGTTCTTTCATCATGTGCTGCAAGGGGCCGATCGTCTGCCAAAGGAACAAGCATTAGTTGTCTAGCTACACAGTGTGCCAGATGTGCGCCTTCGTCATTTTGCCGTAAATCAGCGTCACGTGTACCAGTGTCTTCATTTCCAGTTTCCCGGTGCGTCTGCGTGTGCGGTGACTCTGTTTCCTCTTCTTGGTCAATAAAGTCAGTGTCCTGTGCCGACGGGTTGACGCTGTCGCTACAACGTGCGGATGGTTCTAACGCATGAACATTCTTGACAGCCTGGGAGATAGTAACAATAAACAGTTTTTGTGGAGAACCTGTATATAATTCATACTCCGCGTTGGTGATAACAGCATTGTGTGCCTTTCTTTTGCGAGCTGTCTGAGTGAAGAAAGGGGCCAGGTGGATCCCATGTGGTTGTGTGATGTGGCACAGGGGCACAAGTGACGAACCACAGCTTGTGGCGACCTCATCATGGTCATCATGGTCATCATGGTCCGCCGTTAGTCTGACTGAGGTACTGGAGACACACAAAAAGCATCGATTAACGTGTATAACAACATCAAGCCCAAGGGCCTAGTTTGCTGCCACAATAGATTAGTTTTAACCCCTTCAGTGCCCTTTACACACACACACACACACACACACACACACACACACACACACACACACACGCGCGCGCGCGCGCGCGCGCGCGCGGCGCTACATCTGCGTTTAACAATGCTTGCGTAGCTAGACGTGACGTAATTTTATCTTGTTACTACACTTTTACAGTGTGACGCCTGCCCGCCTATGTTATCGCGTACTAGGTGTTGAACGGGGTGAGGCCAGCCCCATTTCAAAGTCTACCGTATTTTCAATACGATAGACAAAACAAGATGGGATTTCATCCAAAAGTCTACCTTATTGTTTGGAGCTCACATGCGTTTTTCTTTCAGGAACATTCAGAGTTGTTCATATTTTTAAGCTTATCCTTCTGAATCATGTTCCTCCTCTCTAAGCCAATCTCTGATCAACACACATGCCGGCGCACACGGCAAAACAATAAATAAGTAAATAAATAAATAAATAAATAAATAATAATTATTAAAAATAAATAAATAAAAAAATAAATAAAATAAAGACGGACACTCGGCGCTTCCCGCCATTAGTACGCTCTGTGGGTTCGTATAGCGACAGTAATTCTGAAGAATAATAGCACGAGCAGCAAAATGACGTCACTATAAGCTTGATGTCATGGCATCGCCAGTCTCACGACGCTGTGTACACAGTGACGCATTTGATGTCTTACGTCATTCATCCGAAAGGCGGCACGCAGCCTCTTACAGGGCTGACTGTTTTCTTCCACACAGCCTCTGCCAGGGCTGACTGTTGGAGGGGGGTTTACACTGGATCCAAAACTTGCACAAATGAATTAATTAGTATTCATAAAGTTGAAGAGGTACAACGCTGGATTACGAACTCATCCAATGTCTATTTCAAAGCTGGCTATCCAAAATTCCAAGTGGTCTGGATTGCAAAATTCCAAGTGAATAGAACGAAAATTACGGACTCAGATGTTGGGTCAACCGACTTTCTATATGCGGTCTTCCTAATCTAAATGAAACTGTCAGAGAGAGAGAGCCCTGAGAGAGAGAGAGAGAGAGAGAGAGAGAGAGAGAGAGAGAGAGAGAGAGAGAGAGAGAGAGAGAGAGAGAGCTTTTATTTGTGTCTATTCATGTATAACAATGACGTGTCTGGTGCTTTGCGTCATTTCAGCAACAATGTATGACAACTTGTGACAATGTATAGTGTGGCTAGCACTTCTACGTCACCAGTGTCGAGAATTCTTAGTGTCGACACTTTTTTCTGCGATGAATTTTTTTTAACAAAAACTTTGAATAGATACGGCAAAGCTGGTTATCTTTCTCGAAGCTAGCTGTATTCAAAATTTCAAATGAATATAAGACAAATTACGGATTCAAATGCGGGTCAACCGACTTTGTATAAACGGACATTTTTAAGTCCCTTCTATTTATAAAAGGGACTTTTTACGACGGGCCGCGGTTGGGCGAATTTAATAGCATGTCCATGATGTCAAAGGCGGGCAGGCTAAACTTTTAACATTTGCGGTAACAAGATAAAAATTACGTCATGTCTAGTTACGCTAACCGGCCTCGCTACTGAACGTACATTTGGCGCCAAGCGCCGTAATTGCGTATGTATGTATGTATGTGCGTATGTATATTATATGTATGTGTGTGCGTATGTATATTATATGTATGTGTGTGCGTATGTATGTAAACAAGAGAATCTCCGACATATATTTCTGTACACACAAGCTTGAAACTTTGCGAAATACTTTTTTAAGTGGATGGCTAAGGGAGCCTCCGAGCATCATTGAATGTCTCATTGAAGACATAAACAACCTCCGTTTATAGGCCGGGAGTCGTTTGACCCAGATTAGAGTCCGTAATTTTTGTCATATTTACTTGAACTTTTGCATATAGCTAGTTTGGAGAAAGACATTGGATGAGTTCGTTAGTCAGCTTTATATCCTTTCATTTTGTAAAAAGTAATTCTTTTCAGAAAAGAATTAAAACACTAAAAACCCTTTACTTCTAGAGAAAGTCAGACAGTGGCGGTGACGTAAAAGAGGAAACTTCGTCACCACGCAGACACTGACATAATACTCTAGAACTAACGTCATTCTCTCTCTCGCGCGCAGACACTGACATAATACTCTAGAACTAACGTCATTCTCTCTCTCGCGCGCGGCTCGCTCTTTCTCTCTCTCAGACAAACATGCGGCGCGCATCTCCAGGAGGAATAGATCCTTATGCGCCCTCCAGGCACTCGTGAGGATCTATGCCTCTTGGAGATGTTTGGAGCGCGCGCGCACTAACAGGCACACACATCGACGCGCTTTCAGAAGAAATATTAATAAATTGTGTTGTACCGTTTTTTCTAAGCGTGTTTCTTTCTCCGTTGGGTACTTCTTTGCTTTCAGAAGAGCATGCAGGTGACCCGTGTACTTAGTATATCATGAGTAGCTATGTAAAGTCAACCTGCTTTCACACGAATTATAGCAAGACTGAAATTGTACCGTCAAGTTCTAGTTTTGTCACCATTTCCTCAAGCCTATGAAACAAAAGTGAAACTCATATCACGTAAAATATAAAATTACGTAAAAACTAAAACATACGTCATGAAAATGACGTTTGAAAATCAATGACGCTTATGTCCTGCGCCCCTTATAGACTGAACTCGCTGACGCATTGGCTGATCAACATCAGAATCAGGTCAAAGACAAAAAGTAGAGGCCATTGACAGCGAGGACAGCTCTCATACAGAAGGGACTTTGTGGGTTATAGTTCATCCCATCTTGTTCTTTTTAATGAGTAATTCAATCTTAAAATGCTGAAAAGTATTCCGAGTCTTGATGCCGGAAGCATTTTCTAAATTTTCAGACATGTATGCGGCACACAAACACAGGAGAAACTCGTGTCTACACACACACACACACACACACACACACACACACACACACACACACACACACACACACACACACACACAGAGTGACACACATAGGCCTACATACACACACGGCGCTTCTCGCCAAATGTACGTGAAGTTCCGCGGTGGCAACTCAGCGCGGTTCGGCCTAGCTAAGCATGGTTACTTCACTGTCAGTCCGTCTGATCCGGTATTAGTGTGTGCCCGCCGGTTCGTCATCTGCATGCTACGGACTCAACGTGCTCCGACCAGCACCATTTCAAAGTCTACCACTGATTTCCAATAAGGTAGACAAAACGGAACTCATCTTGAAAAACCACTGTAATGATGTCAATATACTTATATTAGTTACACAACAAAGTGTGTGCAGTTACTTGAAACGGCGGCAAGACGTGCCCATTCAGAAGAATAAAAACAAAGTCATTCTGCCTGAAACACCCTTCGGCAGGTTATAGACGTGCAGGGTGTATCAAAAACGTCAATTGTCTCTTGCATATCGCTATCGCTTTCCTGAACCCATTCAACCCTGACGCCGGCACTACACTGCAGAACTGAGATGGGTCGACCATGATCATTCAAGGGTAGTGCCAGATTAGCTTGGCGCCTGTCGGCACGAGTTTCTCCTGTGTTTGTGTGCCGCGTACATGTCTGAAAATTTAGAAAATGCTTCCGGCATCAAGATGTAACTCGGAGTACTTTTCAGCATTTTTAAGATTGAATTACTCATTAAAAAGAACAAGATGGGATGAACCATAACCCACAAAGTCCCTTCTGTATGAGAGCTGTCCTCGCTGTCAATGGCCTCTACAATGATCATTCAAGGGTAGTGCCAGATTAGCTTGGCGCCTGTCGGCGCCAAGCTAATCTGGCACTGCCCTTGAATGATCATGGTCGATCCATCTCCTGCAACAGGTGCACAGTCGTTAGATGACGCCTCCAAAAATTTGGGAAATACGTGCGCCGGGCTTAATGAGTGAAGGTGATTTGTCACTAGTCGAATGGGACAAAACCTTGTCTGGCTTGTTGGAATGATCTGACGTCAGGCGTTGTTTTCCTTGTCTCGCAGCGCAATAACGGACTTCAGTTGAAGGAGTGGTGTGTGTTTACTTTTAACAAAGGCGTCGCCCAAAGCCAAAAATGCACTCAATCAGATTAGCTCCAAGGGACGTAATATTTTTAAAATTCAATTCTGAGAGCGCTCTTGCTGTGCTAATGCCATGCCGGAAATTCCAGGCTGGTATGCTTGCATTGTGTCGTCAGGACATCAGCTGCCCTTTTTGTGACTGCATCGCTCACTAGATCTAGAAAGAGAGTGTTAGTGGGAGAGAAGAAATGACAGACCTATCATTTTAAGCCTTCCGCTGAACACCTACTGCATAGATCAATAGGGACTACCCTATATATATATATATATATATATATATATATATATATATATATATATATATATATATATATATATATATATATATATATATATATATATATATATATATATATATATATATATATATATATATATATATATATATAGAGAGAGAGAGAGAGAGAGAGAGAGAGAGCACATAACACCCTTACTTGTTGACCTGCACTGGCTGCCTGTATCTCAAAGAATTGTGTACAAGGTCTCTGTCAGTTGCTTCAATGCTATTACCGGTTTTGGCTCCCCCATATTTGTCCGACCTGGTTCATATTTCATACCCATCAATTGCTATGTAATGCCGCGGCCCGGCATAAACCCATTCTGCCCTGGCGCACTACAGCAGGAGATGGGTCGACCATGATAATTCAAGGGTAGTGCCAGATTAGCTTGGCGCCTGTCGGTGCACAGTTGTTAGATGACGCCTCCAACATTTGGGAAATACGGCCGTCGTGCTGAATGAGATAAAACAAACTACACAGATATAACTTTGTGACAATCGCGCACTTACAGAGAGTCCAGAACTATAACAAACACATCACTACACAGATATAACTTTGTGACAATCGCGCACTTACAGAGAGTCCAGAACTATAACAAACACATCACCAAAACCTTTGAACCCTAAAAAGGTATGTCGTGCGATTCTAATAAATGCCGGTGTACTCTGGTGATGGACGGTACTGGCAGAAACTTGATGTAACGTGAACTATGATTTTCCACAAATACCATATGTGAACAAACCAACAACCACGAATGCCCCGAGGCTATGACACGTGTGATAACACAAAACTGAAATGAATATTCTAACATCACCAATGTGTTAAAAGACGTTAAATAAATTCCTGATCCTGAAATGAATACAAACGGCGTACTTAGAAGCGCAATGGCCGTTTCGGTGTGTGGCTTTGACGTCAAGAAATCTGAGTGACGCACGAGGAGTGACGTCAGGTTGGTACGGCTGGCGGGGGCTGGCGAGCTGGTCTTTAAACTCGTCCCGGCCACGCACGGAATCCCTCACACCAGCCTATTTGCCATGTGGACAGAAACAGGACGTAATTATACCGCACATCAGGGACCACGACATATCATTACCCAATGCGCAAAAGACCATCGGGCCGACGTCGGGCCGATGGTCTTTTGCGCATTGGGTATTCATCGAACGATAGAGAATCGCGTACATAAAATACATGCGCGCTTACGAGCTCATGAAGCGTCTTACACCGGCAGACATCTTCAACTTTCGAGATGATTGTCGGTAGAACTCGGATAAAGGAATCAAGCGAATACACAGCGGAAATTGTGTTTCTGAATGTTGCATTTTGCTTTCCACTATCACAAAGCAGCCATATATGGCGAACTAGGACAGCTCGACTGAATGTGAAAAAAACAGAACGGGTCACGTGCATGACTGAACCACATAATTAATCTGACCCTTGTGACCTTGACCTTTCAAAAGACAGGCCACTGAAATCAACAAGCGTTCAAGTGCTCTAACGTAAGCAAAGTGTTGGCTTTTGTACCTGTGAAATATGAAGCGTTTTCTCAAATGTTAACACGTATGCATTTTCACACTTGAATTCACCTCCCGTTTCCCTTGACCTTCGCGAAGGATCATTCAAATTAATATGCATAGGCCTTATCATCAGGTCATCAGCTACCTTTGTGCCAAATTTGATTGAAAGGTTTGCAAAAACGCTTATAAAACTAAAATTCTACCCCCTAAAAAATCATAGGCATTTTTCACACATTTGCCAACCACTTCCCGTGACCCTTGACCTTTTCTATGGATATCCAAATTAGTATGTTAGGAGGGTCTTACCATCAGGTCTCTGTAAGTTTTGGTGAGAAACCAGAGGCGACTCACTGTGACAACACGATTGCATTATGGCGTCACAACCAACGTCCTACTGACATTGGTTTTTGTTAGAAAAATCGATGTTTGCTAAATTCGCCATGTGAGTGCACTGCGGACCAGTGAAATTTGAATTGTGCTGTAAATGTACGTTTGTTCTTGGTGACAGTATGTGATATTTCATTGCTGATTTTCACTAGGGAAGTGTCATAAACCCCAATACCCAACTCACCACACATCCGATGCGCAAAAGACCATCGGGTCGACGTCGGCCGCCGTTGGCCCGCGCACGACAGATGTCGGCCCGATGGCCTTTGCTTGGTGGGCTTAGCACTTAGTGCTGTTAGAAGACTTCCTTACCTTCGACAGACAGGGTTCTGAATCTTCTGACAAAGTGGTGACACTGCCTGCAGATAAACAAAAGTAATCAACAGTCATTCCAAGAAACACACAAACATCTATTGGACGTAGTCCACGGAATACCCAATGCGCAAAAGGCCATCGGGCCAACATCGACCCGATGGCCTTTTGCGCATTGGATAGGTCTGTCTGTATTTCCAGCTGGTATTGTCGCCCCACCCTGAGGGAGCGCGGAACTACGGCAAAACGGGGCCGCTGTACAAGGCAAAACTCTGCGCATTGGGTAGATCTGTCTGTATTTCCAGCTGGTATTGTCGCCCCACCCTGAGAGAGCGCGGAACTACGGCAAAACGGGGCCGCTGTACAAGACAAAACTCTGCGCATTGGGTAGATCTGTCTGTATTTCCAGCTGGTATTGTCGCCCCACCCTGAGAGAGCGCGGAACTACGGCAAAACGGGGCCGCTGTACAAAACAAAACTCTTCCAGGGCGGGTCGGCCGCACCATAAACGGAGCGGGGACGTGCGACCCATTACGGATTCACGACGAATTATTTTCCCATTCGCGTGTAACCGGGACATTCTTAAGTTTTGTGTTATTATGATGTCCCCCCCCCCCCCCCACCCCCACCCGGCTATTCCGTACCTGATCTTTCCCTTAGCCGACGCGCTAGACTATGCCATAATCAGGGACCGCAACTCAGCCCTGTCGTCACATACAGAAGCCTGAGGCCACGGAACACAGTGCCGTTTCCGTACTGTCCAGTCTCTTATCCTTAGTCAGTCCCAGTCATCCCTAATATTTCAATCCCCTATGAAAATCACTACCGCCTACCAGCTGCACGCGGCATTTGCCATGCACAAAATACAAAAAAACAACAACAACAAAACAAAACAAAACAAACAAAAAAAACCCCAGCACATTGACTGTCTCATTTCTTGGCTAATGACCTGATTCCTTACCAACCCCACACCCAAGCACAGCTGAAATCAGCCTGCCCCTCGGCAAATCACTACGTCAACGGCAACTCAACATAGACCCACAATTGTCCACTGGATAAGCTCAGGATGGTATGAATCAAAGCACCAAACATTGTCTCCTCTTATCTAACCAGACATTTCCAGCAAATTCCAACATTCAGCCCTACTACAAATTTTCAAACAAGGCAAAAAGTAATTTTTAAAAACACCGGTCCTTGCACTGCCTGAACTGCCCAATTTGAATATGTAACATGACCAGAAGTGTATATTTCAACAGTTACGGTGGTCAGTTGTGGGCTTTTAACCCTGATCATCCGGAATACACGACTATGTGAAATAAGTTTGACTAAAATAGTTCAAGTGTAGTGCCAAAATAGCTTGGCACCTCTAGGCGCCAAGCTATTCTGGCACCACCCTTGAACTAAAGCCATTGGTCTACTGATGTCCTTATCTGTAAGTACTATAATGTAGCTTGCATATGGCAGTGTACGCATTTGAAGCTTTCAGCCTCAGTATGATGCGGGATAACTGGATCAACCGAATGATGTAAGTTCATTTTGTGCCGCAAGAAAACGAAACTGACTGGAATAAAATTTACCACCGATACTCATATTTCTACTGTTGGAAGCCTCGAGCGCAGAACCTGCTGTCACTGTACACAAACTCTACACAGTCCTGACTGACATCAATCCGTCTGAATTCTTCCACCTCTCTGATCTACTGACGACCCCCACAACAGGGTCGGTCCAGGGGTTCCTGACCCTACCCCCCCCCCCCCCCCCACGCGCAATTATATTATTAAAAAAGGCTATGAACAAAGTCCCTTTTTGGGGAGGTTGAATTCCCCCCCCCCTCCCGAGGTAACAGATCCGCCCCTGCAGAAGGTATACATCGAACGAGCTGCACACCCAGATCTTCAACTCATTCTTCCCCCGGACCCTTCGTGCTAGGAACAAGCAGCCCACTTCCCCCGGACCCTTCGTGCTAGCAACAAGCAGCCCACTTCCCCCGGACCCTTCGTGCTAGCAACAAGCAGCCCACTTCCCCCGGACCCTTCGTGCTAGCAACAAGCAGCCCACTTCCCCCGGGCCCTTCGTGCTAGCAACAAGCAGCCCACTTCCCAACGCACAAAAGGCCACTGGGCCGCCGTGCGTGCGTGTTTGTATGTGTGTTTGCGAGTGCGCACGGGTACGGGTGTCAAAGTGCGTGTGTATGTGAATGCGTGCTTTCGTGTGTGTGTGTGTGTGTGTGTGACAGCCTTGTGTGTATCACAGTGTGTGCGTGTGTTTGCGAGTGCGTACGTGTGTGTGGACCAAAGGTTTGATATTTTCGGCTTAACGTGATTTAGTATTTTTAGAACGAAAAGCTAGATCTCCGCGATGCTGGGTTCCCAATGCGCAAAAGGCCATCGGGCCGAAGTCGGTCCGATGGCCTTTTGCTCATTGGGAACCCACTGGAAAATCTTCGCAGCCCTAGAACGCAACTGCACGTGTAGGGCTTACCTGTTGGAGAGTCTGTCAGCTCGGTGTTGAGCGCGCCTGCTGCCCTGTCTATCTGGTGAATCAGTAGAGTTTTTAACTTTCTCAAAGCATCTGTTTCTTCCATTGCCAAACCCACATTGCCAGACTTGTGCCAAAAGTCTGATTCTTCTCGTCCGTCCAACTTCAACAACTTCCTGAGAACACATTCAGTTTACAGGCACTAAAACGTGGTTTTAGTGTCAATACTGCAAAAGAACCATGACGTTTTCTCGCCTATTTGAATTGTTAATGTTATGCAGCGGAGATCTAAGATCTAAAACACTAATAATCACGATTATTTCCGTACACGTTATAGAGAGATTTGTTGCGTCGTATTTTGCGTAAGTTAGAACTGAAGTGACGAAAGCTTCAGCTGACTATGCAACTTTGTCACACATTGCTTAGCAACTATCCCAACATCTCACAGTGAAATAATGATGTCGTCATACTGCCTACACAATGGCGAGGTTTCGTTTAAAAGAAACGACTACCAAAACGAACACTAAAAGCGAAATCACGTGAGACTTGACTCGGTACGAAAACGGGTTTTGTCTGGGTCTCGTTCCGATCGAAAAAGCCGAGTGTCAATTACTGAAATAAGTTGTAACTGTCTTTTCTAAGCGTGTTTTCTTTCTCCGCTGTGTTCTTATGTGCTTTTACACGCTTGGTAGTCACCTTTTTGGTCTGGATTTTGTTGACATAAAAACAGCAACTTCGTCACCACGGGCACCAATATACGTTCACGCAATACGTTTACTTTCACAGTATGACGTAATTCCTCTCTCTCTCTCACACACACACACGCGCTACCTCGCAATGACGCACGCACACACACACAGAGGCACTGACAGAAGAGCTTGCGAGTGTACTGTAGTACATCATGCACTACACACAAATTATAGCAAGACCGAAACTGTACTGTGAAATTCTAGTTGTGTCACACATTTTCTCAAATTCAGAAAGCCAAAGTAAAACTCATAATTATTACTAAAATGTAAAATTACGTGAAACTAAAAATACATTTGGAAAAATGATATTGTCAAACAAAAGGAGTTATTTTTACAGCAGTCACGTCAAAAAGACAACAGGTGCCCTTGACAGCGAGGACCACTCTCGCATATTTATCATTTTATGGGTTATGGTTCATTACTTTTAACAAAGGCGTCGCCCAAAGCCAACAATGCACTCAATCAGATTAGCTTTAAGGGACGTAATTTTTCATTCAATTCTAAGAATGCTCTAGCTGTGCCAATGCCATGGAATTCCAGGCTGGTAAGCTTGCATTTTGTCATCAGCTGCCTTTTTTGTGACTGCATCGCTCACTAGATCTAGAAAGAGGGGAGTGGGAGAGAAGGAATGACAGACCTATCATTTCAAGCCTCCCACTGAACACCCAAAGCATAGAGCAATAGGGACTACCTCCAGGCGCCCTGCAATCCGCTGAAGAATATCCAATTCCCCCCCCCCCCCTCCCACTAGAGGGGAGGCTAATGCAAGAATATTCCCAAACAGATATTGGACCTGCTGGATAGATTTAGGTTTTTGCCACCTATGACCGGTTCCGCCCCGAGGAGGGGGGTGGGGGGGGGGGGGGGTGGGGGCTCTTCAGGTAGACATACGGCATAACCTGAAATTTCGGAGCATCGGATTTAGAAATATAGCCTGTATTATTCCTTATCTCTGCAAAAGTACTGTGCTAAAATTGTGAACATGTATTTTAGGTCATACAGAAAGGCCTTTGCTTGCATGGTTCCACCCATCTTGTTTACTGAGAAAAGAGATCTGCTGACTTGTTGGTGAGAAGTCAGCGAAGACTTGAAAGAAAAGGTGACTGATACACACAGGACAGAGGAGACACAAGTTACAATACAACAACTACATTTTTCTGTCAGAAAAAAATACAAGTTTATTTGCATTATTCCGCTTCTCCCCACAAATGAAAGTGTCAAATGCCATTTAAATTTCAAACAATCTCAAATAAGTAGAACCACTTTTGAAAATCACCAATCATGGCCGACTGTCAAAGCTAAAATGTCCGTGTTCAGCTTTACATCAAATGTGAATAGTCACCAAGTCTCAACACTGCCCCATACAAAAGTAGCATGTGTCGAATCATCATTCCACTTTCCACATGTATCCGCATCTCACATCCCAGGTTGTGTCTACTGAAAAGGAATCTTTTAAATCCAGCAAAATATTTACAAGCACAATCTAACAGGGATTAGTGAAACATCAACTGAAGCTAATCTAACACACATGACATTGGCATCAGCGCATCCATGGGTACATGTGTATAATGCAGTTATTACATGTTGAGTCCCATGTACACGCTGCCGCAGGTACTGCTTGCATCAAGCCTCCACTCTGTACCTGGGCCTGCATGCACAAGAGGCTTCAGGTCATTGTATGTACATCAATCAGTATAAACAAACATTTCTAGGGAACAAATCAAGCGCTGACAACTTCTATGTACACGTACATTTATCTTTGCAGAGACCCATCACAAGTGCCAAGTGGCAGCAACTGTCTGTACAGAAACTATAAATGTCTCACGAGGTGGAAAGACTGATGCAACAATTTAGATCTAACACAACAAATGACAAAGGTAAAGTTAACACCGCTGTCTGTATAGCAGTAGTGACTGCATGCCCCTGGGGGTTTATACGTACAGCACATTTTTCAATGCAGACTGAAGCTTCAAACCATGTTCCTCTGCAAGAGGTATAGATCCTCATGAGCCCCGGCAATGTGGGGGCTCATGAGGATCTATACCTCTTGCTTGCCCCGTCTTATCTGTTCCTGACATGACCCAACGCGCAAAACAAAAAAACTGAAATATGCCAACTGGTAATCGTCAAGAAAAACACAGAGCAAAGAATACCACCCAGTAAGCGAAGGTCCTCAGGCCCATGACAGCCGCAGTGGGCCCGCGCACGAGATACTGGGGAATATGCATGACAATATTGCATCGATTCTTTGTTATGGCTTCCCTACACGGAGAAATGAAATGCACAAGAAACGAAACATTTTCATTGCATTGAAATGCCTCCTCCGCACACGTAGAAACGTGGTGAAAATTTATTTCGATTGGTACAGGGGAAGTAACTCTTCACTGACACATGCTCTGGTTTGTATCGGTGGATATCGGGTTATATTTCTGACTACTGACGCTTAAAAACTAAACATATAAGACGTGTGCCTTCACTTACACAATTAAAGTGAATTGCCGACCATATCGAATAAACGTAAGCGCTTTTGAATGCGTAAACAAAGCTGGTTCAAGTGAATCGAGGATGCCGCCGTCTCGAAGCAATAGCCGCCATTGTGTAGGCGGCTTTGCAGAGCAGCCGATGAAAGTGGGGTTCAGAAAACTGACCTAAATTCATATTTTGGTAGTACTTTAGTGATGATACTTGATAAATTTCATTTCGAAAACGATTTTTCCGCTTAAATCTTACAGAATCGTGCGTCACATCATGCAATTCTAGCCATAATAGACCTGAATCCACGGCATCGCTTTCCCGTTGCTATCCTCAGTGTTTGGGCTTGAATGACGTCAGATTGGCAGCGGACGACGCTGATTGGGTAACGGTCGAAATGTTTCGGCGAAATGTTTCGCAAAACAGAGACAAGTTCTATTTCGTGAAATGTGTCATTTCGCATTTCGTGAAATGGTGAAATGTTGGAGAAATGTCTGAAATGCAGACATTTCGACAAAATGTTTCGTTTCGTTTCTCCGTCTGAGGAAGCCTTTAGGAGCACATGTCTGACTTTGTAATGACATACTGTCACCATTCATTTTGTGAGCTCTCTCAAGTACACCATCATGTATCCTTGTGTCGTCACTGAAAGCACCATTAGCACATACACGCCAGCATACTTCGGTCTCGACAGACAACCCCATGCTACATTGAAACTAACACAAAGAAAAATGAATGAAACAAAATGGTGTACTGGTATTTGTGTACCATAGTCCCTGCTTGACAAAAGATACACACAGAAAAGAAAAAAGAAACCACCACACGCGCAAAAGGGGCAAGACAAAAATACACATTCATTTGTACCCGTGCCAAGGAGAATTCCTGCTTTTGTCCAGTATTTCCTCCACATTCATCACACCTATACAAATATACCAGGCTGATGCCAGACCAAGCCACAGGATTTCTGAGCACTGACCGGGAATGTAAGAAAAAGTTGCACCCTCCTGCCCATGACAACATTATTGTACTGAATGCCGAGCTCTGTGACTGATATCATACTGGTGGCAGGTTCATGAGTCAAACATAGCCCCGTTGTGTATACGGTACCAGTGACTGTATACTTAAAAGGGTCCACTCACTGGAGGCACCCCGCATCAACAGCTGCAGAAATGCAGAAAAGTTTTGACAGCGGCAACACAATACATTTCTGCAGCTCGACCATGATAATTCAAGGGTAGTGCCAGATTAGCTTGGCGCCTGTTGGCGATGCCTCCACAATGAAACGTGGTTGCAGGGCTAATCGGGCATTATGGTTGCAAATATGGTTGCAGGGCTAATCGGGCTTTATGGTTGCAGGGCTAATCAGGCTTTATGGTTGCAGAGCTAATCGGGCTTTATGATTGCAGGGCTAATTGGGCTTTATGATTGCAGGGCTAATTGGGCTTTATGATTGCAGGGCTAATCGGGCTGTATGGTTGCAGGGCTAATCGGGCTTTGATTGCAGGGCTAATTAGGCTTTATGGTTGCAAGGCTAATCGGGCTTTATGGTTGCAGGACTAAACGGGCTTTATGCACAGCAAACAATTACAAATGTCAACCCACTGTAGGTGTGTTGGAAATGACAGCGGCCAAAAAGTCTGAGATCACTTTCAAATGGTCCGAGGTGCTGGGTGAGTTGGGGCTTTACAGTTGGGTGATGCTAGGTCCAAAATCACAAACCAGCACATTTCTGCCCTACAGAACACATACGAAAAGCGACGCCACTTGTCTCGCGAGTCAGTACTTGTGACTCCTCAAACATCTATTGAGGCAATGGCACCAAAACTGTCTGGCCACCTCTACAGTAGCAGATCCACTGACCGACTGGAACACAATGCAAGCAGGAAAGACTGGACTAGCAGATTCAGTGACACTCAGTAGTCGACAGATTGCTCTTCTTGCTTGCACACTATTAACTCATTCAAGGCTGCAGGTATCAGCGTCACATAGCATTGCCGCCTCAAGTGAGTTAACCTCTAACAACTTAACAAACAAAAAATCAAAATAAATTCTAACATTATTTGTGAAATATTGAATGCTAAAAGTGTAAAATACAGATAGTGTTCACAAGTAGCTCCTAGCACACTTTGTGACTAGTTTTGTACAAATGAAATTGGTTTTGTATGCCAGCATTTCAGCATCTCAAGTATAATTATCTCCCTTGAAACAGGCTGGTTAGCCCATTTAACCATGGATCCCTACAGCAGGAGATGGATGGACCTTGATAATTCAAGGGTAGTGCCAGATGAGATTGGCGCCTTAATGGCGCCAATCTTATCTGGCACTACCCTTGAATTATCATCGTCCATCCATCTCCTGCAACTGGTATATAGTCAGGTGACACCTCTAACATTTCAGACATGTGGTGATGGGGTTAATACATCGAGTCCCAATTCAGGACATGCAATGTGTCATATCCATCTTTATGGTAGGATTACTCATCGGTAACCAGGACGGATCTGGTATTATTCATATTTATTGACAAGAAGACATGCAACCTGTAATGACAAGCCTTTACAACTGGACTGGCTATCATAGCTCAAGGGTAGTGATAGGTGGCAGCAAGGCTGCCAGTGAATGTAGCAAAGTACCCTCGAACTATCACAGTCAATTCATCTCTCAGACCTCGTGAACAGTCCCGCAAAGTCCTCTCAAAGCTGCAAAAATTATTGTTACATATACTGATTTCTTCAGGTGTGAATGAGGTTATGTCTAAATTGACCAGTGGTGAGTGGACATAGATACCAAATGACATTTGCAACACTATATATACATACATTGAGGCGAATATACAGCTGCAGCATGTCCAGCACTGGATAATTGTCATGTTACTCCTGTGTAGATGCAGCCAAGAGTGCTGTACACAGTACTGGTGGCCATATGCACAAAGGGGAGAATGAATCAACCACAGTGTCCTATTAACCAACATAAAATACGCATTATTGTGCTGGTCTCGGAGTTTGGATCTTGCAGCCAAAGGCCACAAGTCCAAGATGATACAGCCACACACATTTATCACTACAAATACATGTTCAGGTGTTAGAAAAGACAAATCTCTACAAGTACTTGAGTTTTACATTCAACAATTTTTTGCTGTTAGTAGATATACATGAAGAGAAAAATGAAGGTACATCAGATTATAACTGAACACAATGCCCCCAGCTGCAAACAGCGCGTTCACAGCTCCAAAACCACAAACCCCTCATATGTATACATGTAGTAACCTGATCCGCAAACATTGGCAGCTGCTGTTGGCCCACGCACGCCTGTGTGAGGGCCAATGGTGGCCGACGTTGGCCCAATGGCCTTGTGTGCATTGGGAAGAGACTTGCTATGAAACTATACAACTGACTGTCCATGCCATGTAACTACAAGTACAAGGTTCGTCATACTTTCACGCTCTCGGCATAAGAGCTATTCTGCTTGTATCATCCACAGAGATGCTTTATTCATGGAATTCTTGGTCATTTGACATGAACCAAAGTCAAGGTACACTACCAAATGATCTGCTTGATTTTACTGCTCAAACAAGTGTAATTATTCTGCTGCTGTTTGCTATACAGAATACTGAATTGAGGTTCACATCTAACACAACCGAATGTTGAACGGTAAGATTGATGTGTGCTGGTCTCAGATTTTGACCTTCTGGCTTTAGCACCAGAAGGTCCAATATGACAGGCCAGCACACACATTATGACGTTCTAGTATAGCAATGCCCACTCAAAATTAAGACACTATCTAGTACTGTAGGAAATATATCCATTTAAAAGAGTTCTTATTTCTGAGTATATAGCAATTTGAATTTTCAGAATCGGATGTAAACTTTCAGAGATATGGCTGATCTAGTGCGGCGATTTTCAACCTGGGTGGGCCAGATAGGGCTCTTCATTACATGACTAAATTAAGGGAAAACAAATGGGCAGCAATTGTCTGCATAAATTTCAGTGTTTAAGAGGTAGAAGCCACAAAACTTGACCGACATAGGTGAAATTTTACACACTTACTGAATTTGACATGCCGAATTCAACTGCGCTGACGGCAATGTGGTAGCATGATTGTATGGTTGGTAATTTGCATAAATTTGCATAATTTTAGGAGTATTTTACAAATAGTCATGTCTCTGTGCTGATATAAACCCCAAATGCTTAACATTTGAGTTTGAAATTGCATGTTGAAGTGCAAACATAAGAAAACCACAATAAACATAAGACACATAATCATCTATAACTAATTAGCATAATTAATTAAATCTTAATGAAAATGAAAGCCAACAGTTCAATATTCATCAAAACTTGTTATTCTGTCTAAAAACAAAACAAAGAGTAAAGAGAATAACACAAGTTGTTCTTTTTAAAAAGTATTTCAACACCAACCCAGGCTTAAGTACACACTAATTAAGACTAATTAGCATAACAAGACTATGTTAGTAGCGGCAGGATTTTGAAGTAATAGTTTCTAATACTAATACATTATTTTAGAGATACTGCTGCTAGAGGTACAAGTATGGCTAAGTTGACATTCTTATTATCTAGGTGAGTTATCATTACATGGTAATCATCCAATTAAAGTTTAGTAATTAGCACTAATGAGCTCATATCGTTAACAGATAAGTGAAAATAGCCAATGGAAAGCAATAAAATTTGAATTTGGAAGAAAAGCAAAAATGTTGTGATCAATGGATCAAGGGTCTTCTTCATTAGCACAGTACAAAACCAATGATCTACACACTAATTAAGAACTAATTGGAACAACACAATGTTTAATTTTACATGTCTGCGCCAACATATTTCTGCACTTGAATCATGAAATTCAAGTCCAACACATTTGCACAGTGAAGCAGACGACGGCGCACTATGCTAACTACCCTCTACTCTCAGATAGACTTGTCCCATTTATGTGAAGTACGTTGCGTTAGTAGGCAAGCGAAGGGGGCACGCGCATGGAATAGACTGGCCCATACTAGAGCCATGGACATCTCGATCAAAATTAAGTGAATACAATTAAATTCATTATGTTTCCATCAAACACAAGGAATATGCCCTCAACGGATATAATTCTGGATTCGTTTGCACTAATTAAAATAAAATATAATGTTGATAAAATGCACCACGTTAGCGATAAACCTAGGATTTTCAGACCACGATACCCTAAAACCCACGCCACGCAGGCAAATTTACAACGACGCTCTACGTTTTTCACTCACTACGCTCACAAATCTGAAGTAATAGTTATAAAACACACATCATTTTTTAGGAAAATGAACATAGAATACGAAGATATATGTTATTTTGGTATGTTATAAACGTTTCGTGGCTAATTTTAGCGTTAAAGTTGACAAAATTACTCGCCGCCATAACTCGTGAACCGCTTGGTCGATCGCAAAATAACAAACTGGAACGGATTCAAGATTCTCTCCTCTGATTGGATGCCAAATTTCAGTGTTCTACGTCATCACTGCAAGCCGTACGGTCGGTTTGAATATTCATGACCATTTCGTGCTCGCGCGGCGCCATGCCCATCGCGGCGCGGTCGGCATAAACACCCAGTCCCGCCGGTAAATCACGATTTATTTTACCAAACAACAACAGCAAAAGCACAAACAAGGTATCAAATGATAAAATAATGTTTACTCTTTCACACTATGTAGATGAAATTAGCACAGCTATTATAGTTGTTGAGAAATCTCCATTCAAAGTGTATGACCCCACTGACTTCCCCATATTCCACACTTTTCCAGGGGGCAGTGGGCATTGCTACTACTAGTATCTACAGTTAGGAGGGGGGGGGGGAGGGGGTGTGCTGGTCACGGATACTATCAAAATCTTCCACAGATATGAAATTAATGTGTCTAATGTTTTTTCATATACCGAAGACTCCAATCAGTTGTTTGCAAGTCGAGCACAACACAGACTTGCCCAAAAGCTGTAAACCTTTGTGCAATTTTTTTTTTACATGCGCTTGTCTGAGATTCTGCACCTTACAGTTGCTGGCCACAAGGTGCAAAATCACTGACCTGCACACGTGGTGGTAGCCCTACTCACAAAATCTGTAGATCTATCACAGACGTTCACATAGCAGATCTATACAAGCAAAAAAGATCGCATAGGTACAAAGTTATAAAAAAATTGAAAATATTTCATGTCAGTCCACAAAAAACCTGTATCATCATGGCCATCAAAGCACGAGTGCGATCAAACACTGATGTCTATTCAGACATTTACACATCAGTTACGCTCACTGATTCTCTTAACTCAGACAGCTCTGACGCACTACAGCGGGAGATTGGACGATCATGATAATTCAAGGGCAGTGCCAGATTAGCTTGGCGCCTGTTGGCGCCAAGCTAATCTGGCACTGCCCTTAAATTATCACGGTCGATCCATCTCCTGCAACAGGTGCATAGTCGTTAGATGATGCCTCCAAAATTTGGGAAATACGTGCGTCAGGCTGAATGAGTTAATCCCCAGTAAGCAAAGGTCTTCAGGCCGCTGAATGTGTTTTGCTACTGGGGTCCAGTGCTTTTTTGTGCCACTGGACAGCACTAGGGCAGAGCTTTGTATGTAAGCATGAGCAAGCTCAGCTACAATTTTTTAGGAACCTTGACGCTAGTCAAGTTTACAATATCCAAAGTCCCCCAAGTTCAAAGAATCCACAGAAAGTCCAACACTGAAGACCCAAGTCTGAAGAATCCATTGAAAATCTTATGTTCATGACCAAAGTTTACTGAATCCACTGAAAGTCTGATGTTCACTTCTTGACCAGAGTTCACAAAATCTACTGAACTTTTGCCATATATATTGTAAACAAAATCCGACTTTCAGAAGATTCCGTAAACTTGGGTGAACTTTCTGTGAACATTAGCTGCACACTACATGTACAGAAAATCTGTCCATGTGAATTTTTAGACAATCTGCAAACTTTCCTTCAGTGCCTTCAACAGGCTGGTGGCAACCCCCACTGTGGTCTTGTGGCGCAGATCATAAGCACTCTCCTGTGTCTGGGGCAGAAAGACGCAGTTCTTGAGGCCCTGCAAAGGATACTTGAATGGCACAGAGATCTGGTTGCAGGTGTTGAGGCCGGCTGCGTAGATTTCTCCGTCCCTCAAGGCCTCATAGAGAGCCATATAGTTGAGCGCGTTGCCGCTGTCGGAGTTGACCAAGATTACCCCAGATTTCATGTCGCGGAATGCCACCTGGTCAAACACAGCATCATTCTGGGTGGTTGCGCGTGAATCACACACGCAGATGACGTCAGCATGCTCAAAGAACATCTCGCGGCTGACGTACTGGATGCCTTCCATATTGGCATTAGACATTGTCTTTTCATTGTCCTTCAGCCATGCGGCATCACAGCCAAAGTCTGCAATGACGACATGAGAGGCACCAAGCTGACGCAGGCGTGATGCAACAGCCACGCCTAAAGATGTCATGCCGTACACACCAAAGGTCTTGCGCTGGATGAGGCTGGCCCACCAGGCGGACGTGACATCAACGGGCTTGCCCTCTGTCAGTGCGTGCATGTCGCAAGTAGTGGCGTGGATCATATGCTCGTACAGGTGGTGTCCTGCACACCGAAACAAGATCTGCTAATACACTGATACACTACAACAAGATCCGCTAACATACTGATACACTACAAGATCCGCTAATACACTGATACACTACAACAAGATCCACTAATACACCGATACACAAGAAGATACGTCACAAAAGTGACTTTTCAATCAGTTGCCCGTGGTGCATTTTGCTATGTATGCAAGTTGATAGTTAGTTGCAACTTTAGGTGTCTTGTGCTTAGGATGTTAGGATCAAGAAAGTGTGGTTGTAAGGTGGGTATAATTGCGAGCTGGGTGAACATGGAAGCCACTAAAACACTAGTGTGTGCATTTGTGCTGTCCAAGCTAGATTACTGTAACTCTTGCTTTGTGGCTGCCCTCAGTATCTCATCGATCGCCTCCAAAAGATTCAGAACAATGCAGCCCAGCTTGTTGTGAGAGTCCGTAAGACTGAGCATGTCACACCCATCTTGAAGTCCCTTCACTGGCTACCTGTGTCCTCACGTATTCAATACAAAGTTATGTCAATCTGTTTTAACTGCCTTTCAGGCACCAGCCCAGAATACTTGTCCTCTTTGCTGCATGTGTATACACCCTCTCGTGAGCTCCGCTCTTCTTCTGATAAACGGAAGTTGTGTGTACCTTCTGTCCAAACTAAAACATTTGGTCAGTGCACTTTGTTTATCAAGCCCCAGTGTTATGGAATACACTGCCTCTTGAGGTCAGAAACAGTGAGTCTGTCTCTGACTTCATAGGTCGCTGAAAACTCGCTTCTTCAAGATTTACTTTGAATAACTGCCAGTGTTTGATGCCTTAGTTGTAGTTTTGTAATCCTCCTTGTTTAGAATGAATGTTAATTAGAACATAAATTATTATACAATACAATAATACTTTATTAATCCCTCATGGGGAAATTCGCTCTCTGCCCATACAATACAATACCATACAATACAATACAATAATACTTGTGGATTCCCCCTTTGCTTCTGGTGTCAGCAATGTTGCAGTGAACTACTGAAAGGGCTAGTACTAAAGAACTGAAGAATGTTGACAGACACTATCTACTGATATTACTGATGAAAAGGGTAACAGCCTGAGGGACAAAAGAGTTGGCATAACGATGCACGACTTTTGGGTACTCGAAGTCTGCCACTTCATTTGAAACGTTTGCTGTCAAATTCATATCTAAGTTGATGTGTTTTGTCATCAAGAATGTCAGCCAGTTTGTTCATAATCCGTCTGTTGTACAGTGTGTCCAAATTATCCTGTGCCCTACCAATCACCCCGCCCCCTTTCCGGATACGATACTTCTTCTGTCCTATTGTTCTTTCTGTGTTTTTCTTCTTTTGCCTTCCATCTCTCGTCTTTGTTAGGATAGGGAGTTAGGGCTAGGGATGCTTTGTTGTTTGTCCTTAGTGTTGTAATTATGTAAATAAACTGTACATATGTATTAATTTAGCGTTGCCTCCGCTTGTCATCCCACCGCGGTACTGATGCTCGGCCATTGCTCCTCACCGCCGGTACAGACGTGTGACATGATTCAACTGTTATGTTTTAGGGGAGGTCCCAAAAAAATTTGGTACTTCCAGGCAGCCAAATATTTTGCAACCTGCTTAACCTATAACAGGTAACCTTTGAACTACCCTTGAACTATCACGACCCATCTCTCACATACTCTGTCTTGTGATCCTAAGGGGGACAACTCCACAACCTGTGATCTAGGGCTCGATGCGTAAACCCCACATGTGCATGCAGACACTGCTACAGTTAACCCCAATGCACAAAAGGTCATCGGTCCGATGGCCTGTGCATCTCTGTGCGCGGGTCAAAGGTGGCCTGATGGCCTTTTGCGCATTGGGACGGTACCCACTGCTGCATGCACTAGGCGGTCAGCTTCAGCGCTGTACAGGTAAAAGTTGTCCATCTTCACATCACCAACTCGTGCACTCTGACTTTTTCTAAAGCAGTAAGTGTAGTTTGGTCAGGACAAATGTGTAAAACTGATGAACACAATATGCCGCTGAAAGTGACAATAATCGCTCCTTAACCCCTATCATTCAGAATACACCAGTGTGTGAAATAAGTTTGACTAAATTAGTTCAAGGGTAGTGCCAGAATAGCTTGGCGCCACTAGGCGCCAAGCTATTTTGGCACCACCCTTGAACTAAAGCCATTGGTCTATATCCTCATGTGTAAGCACTATAATGTAGCTTGCATATGGCCGTGTACAAATGTGAAGCTTTTAGCCTCAGTATGATATGGGTTAATGAAGCCATGGCTGGGTTGCTTACCTTTGGTAACATTGCGCAGTGTCAGCAGGATGAGGGCCACTGTGAGGTCAGCCTGAGCCCCCACATCAGGGGCCGGACAGTTGAGGACGCGGATGTTTCTGCGTGCACACTCCTCCACGTCAATATGACTCGTGCTCTGGGACAGGGTGGCCACTGCACGAAGGTTCGTTCCTGGAGAAGACAACAAAAATGGACCTTGGCTATTTTCACAAATGTAGCGGATTTCTCTACAGGTTGCGTGTTACTGAGGGCTGGTCTGCTAGTGTCAACCTTACGACACCAGGCTGTCAGGACCAAAACTACAGATCAGCTGACATATGGCTCATGTCCCAACATAAGAGGTCTGGTAGAAAGGTACCAACCTGAAATCATAACAAGACCATGATAATTTAAGGGTAGTTCCAGATTAGCTTGGCACCTTCAGGCGCCAAGCTCATCTGGCACTACCCTTGAATTATCATGGACCTTAGTCATTACCCCATGCAGCCCCGAGGCACTACAGCAGGAGATAGATCAAATGATAATTCAAGAGTAGTGCCAGACTAGCTTGGAGCCAAGCTAATCGGGCACTATCCTTGAATTATCATGGTCAATCAATCTCCTGCAACTGGTACGTAGTCGTTGGGTGACGTCGCTAAAATTTGGGAAATGGGGCCTTGGGGTTGAATAGGCTGATGGCCGACCTGACTACCGGTGAATTTTACTGTGTGCACAACATACACAATGCAATGTTAAGCGTGCTTGTCTGTGATGCTGGCCGACCTGACTACCGGTGAATTTTACTGTGTGCACAACATACACAATGCAATGTTAAGCGTGCTTCTCTGTGATGCTGGCCGACCTGACTACTGGTGAATTACTGTGTGCACAACATACACAACGCAATGGAAAGCGTGCTTGTCTGTGATGCTGGCCGACCTGACTACTGGTGAATTACTGTGTGCACAACAAACACAATGCAATGTTAAGCGTGCTTGTCTGTGATGCTGGCCGACCTGACTACCGGTGAATTACTGTGTGCACAACATACACAATGCAATGTTAAGCGTGCTTGTCTGTGATGCTGGCCGACCTGACTACCGGTGAATTTTACTGTGTGCACAACATACACAATGCAATGTTAAGCGTGCTTGTCTGTGATGCTGGCCGACCTGACTACCGGTGAATTACTGTGTGCACAACATACACAATGCAATGGAAAGCGTGCTTGTCTGTGATGCTGGCCGACCTGACTACCGGTGAATTTTACTGTGTGCACAACATACACAATGCAATGTTAAGCGTGCTTGTCTGTGATGCTGGCCGACCTGACTACTGGTGAATTACTGTGTGCACAACATACACAACGCAATGGAAAGCGTGCTTGTCTGTGATGCTGGCCGACTTGACTACCGGTGAATTACTGTGTGCACAACGTACACAATGCGATGGAAAGTGTGCTCGTCTGTGATGCTGGCCGACTTGACTACCGGTGAATTATTGTGTGCACAACATACACAATCCTCGCGCTGGGACCATATGGTGTTGAGGCGCGTCCCCTGGGTGGTGGATAGGGGGTCCCTCGTGAGAGGGGTGGCGGCACCGAATGAAATAAGGTGCCGTGAACCAACATGGTCTAAGGGAAGGTGACCCCGACAGAAAACCCCTGGTCCTCCTAGTAAGGGGGTTGGGCGTGGGGGTAGCTTCCCCACTCGGCAAAAAAGGAAATAGCTACAAAAACGCCGACGAAAAGACTAACAGTAATTCCTTTCCTGGAGGAGGAAGGTTCTTCTACCAGAAGACTTATGACGTCCTGTGGTGAAAGCCGGAAGTTTTCGGAAGCCACAGGACCGAGCCGCCTCTATCCAGGGACACAACCATGGGCACATGGAATGTCAAGACAATGTACCAGAGCGGCAAGGCCGCCCAGATAGCAGCAGAAATGCAAAAGTACAACCTTTCCCTGCTAGGTATCAGTGAAGCCAGATGGACGCAGTCTGGCCAGAAAAGGCTGTTAAGTGGGGAGATGATTCTGTATTCAGGTCACGAAGAGGAGAATGCCCCCCATACAGAAGGAGTAGCATTCATGCTGTCACCAGTGGCACAGAGAGCGCTGATGGGCTGGGAACCTCTTGGGCCAAGAATTATCACAGCAGCCTTTAGAACCAAGAAAAAGCTCAAGCTGAACGTCATCCAGTGTTATGCGCCCACTAATGACAGTGACGAGGAAGAGAAACAAGAGTTCTACGACCGACTCCAGAGTGCCGTGGGCGATTTTAATGCCAAAATAGGGGAGAACAACACCGGATACGAAGAGGTGATGGGGAGACAGGGACTAGGCTCGGAGATGAGTGAGAACGGGGAGAGGTTTGTAGACTTTTGTGCTCTAAACAGACTTGTCATTGGAGGCAGCATCTTCCCACACAGAAGAATACACAAAGCAACTTGGGTCTCACCTGACCATACAACAGAGAACCAAATAGACCATATCTGCATTAGCAAGAAATTTAGAAGATCCCTTCAAGATGTTCGAGTGAGGAGGGGAGCAGATGTCGCCTCCGACCACCATCTGCTTACCTTAAGAATGAAGCTCAAGCTAAAGAAAAGCCGCACAGAGACAACAAGAAGACAGCGCTATAATGTAGGCCTCCTGAGAGAAACTGGAGTTAGAGAAGAGTTCAAACTGGTGCTGTCCAACCGGTTTCAACTCAAGCGCTACAGGAGCTAGTAAATGAAGAGGCAGTCACCACAGAGCAGCAGTGGAAGGCAGTTAGAGAGGCGCTGAAAACCTGCAAAGACACTGTAGGGTTCAGGAAACACCATCACAAGGACTGGCTGTCGGCACAGACCTTGAAGAAGATAGAAGTGAGGAAGCAGAAGAAAGCAGTTGTCAACAACAGTCGCACGAGAGCAGCCAAAGCAAGGGCACAGGAGGAATACTCGGAAGCCAACCGCGAGGTGAAGAGGAGTATCAGGGCAGACAAGAGGGCCTACACAGACAGCCTGGCAGCAGAGGCAGAAAAGGCAGCAGGCAGCGGCAACATGAAACAGCTCTACGACATTACCAGAAGATTGTCGGGCAAGTATGGCCATACAGAAAGACCAGTAAAAGACAAAGAAGGCAAGCCTATTGCAGACAGAGCAGACGAACTCGACAGATGGGCTGAGTATTTTGAAGAGTTACTGAACAGACCTAGCCCACCCGACCCACCAGACATCCAGCCGGCAGAGACCGGCCTACCCATCAGCTGTGACAGACCCAGCCGGGAAGAGATCAGAAGAGCAGTGGCATTTTTGAAGAATGGCAAAGCAGCAGGCCCAGATGGCATCCCAGCGGAGTCTCTGAAAGCAGACCTAGAGACAACAGTGGAGATGCTGTACCCACTGTTTGGAAAGATCTGGGAAGAGGAGGTGATGCCGGCTGACTGGAAGGAGGGGTACCTAATCAAGCTTCCCAAGAAAGGCGACCTCAGCAAGTGTTCCAACTACAGAGGAATCACCTTGCTGTCAGTACCAGGAAAGGTCTTCAACAGGATCATCCTAGAGAGAATGAAGAGCTCCGTTGACCACCAGCTGAGAGACCAGCAAGCAGGATTCAGGAAGAACCGATCATGTACAGACCAGATCGCCACTCTCCGCATCATCGTGGAACAGTCTCTGGAGTGGAGCTCCCCGCTGTACGTCAACTTTGTGGATTATGAGAAAGCATTTGACAGCGTGGACCGAGAGACTCTGTGGAAACTCCTACGACACTACGGTGTACCCACAAAGCTCGTCCGCCTGATCAAGAGCAGCTATGATGGCATGACATGTCGCGTGATCCACGAAGGGCAGTTCACCAGGGAGCTCCAGGTCAGAACTAGTGTCAGGCAGGGGTGTCTGCTGTCTCCGTTCCTCTTCCTACTGGTCATAGACTGGGTCATGAAGATGACCACAGAGCACAGACGAAGTGGAATACAGTGGACACTGTGGACACAGCTTAACGACCTCGATTTTGCAGACGACTTGGCATTACTGTCCCACACTCATCAACAAATGCAGGACAAGACCACGAGGCTTGCTGACATCTCGTCCCAAGTGGGCCTCACCATTCACAAACAGAAAACAAAGACAATGAGGCTGAACGCAACCAGGGAAGAACCAGTCTTGCTTGCTGGCACCCTGTTGGAGGAAGTGGAGTCCTTCACCTATCTCGGGAGCATCATAGACAAAAAAGGCGGCACTGATGCAGATGTCAGAGCACGAATCGGTAAAGCCAGAGCAGCCTTTCTCCAGTTGAAAAAAGTGTGGAGTTCCAAAGAGCTGTCACAACACACCAAAGTCCGGATTTTCAACTCCAATGTAAAAGCAGTTCTCCTATATGGAGCAGAGACTTGGAGATTGACAAAAACCACAGTCAACAGAGTACAGACCTTCATGAACAGTTGCCTTAGAAGAATTTTGAAAATCCACTGGCCAGAGAAGATCAGCAACGTCAGACTCTGGGAGAGAACAGAGCAGATAACAGCAGAGAATGAAATTGGGCGAAGAAGATGGGGATGGATCAGTCACAGTCTGAGAAAGCCAGCTTCCAGTATCACTAGGCAGGCATTGTCATGGAACCCCCAAGGCAAGAGGAAAAGAGGTAGGCCGAGAAACTCCTGGCGTCGAGACCTCCAAGCAGACATCAAGAGACTGGGAACCACCTGGAGTAGAATCGAAGGAGAAGCACAGGACAGGAGTTGCTGGAGGTCTCTCGTCGACGGCCTATACCCGGGTAGGGGTGACAGGCGTAAGTAAGTAAGTAACAACATACACAATGCAATGGAAAGCATGCTTGTCTGTGATGCTGGCCGACTTGACTACCGGTGAATTACTGTGTGCACAACATACACAATGCAATGGAAAGCATGCTTGTCTGTCATGCTGGAGCATATGGCCAAAGGCTGTACCTGTAAGCTCAAAAAAGCTGAAATACTTTAAGGTGATAGCACTCTAATTTCAAACTCATGAAAAAGGAACGATTTCTTTTAAGTTCTCTGGGGCCCCCCCCGCCCTTGACCAGACACAATGCCCACCCCACCCAAGCTCTCTCTAACACTTGCTATTATGGTCTAAATAACATAAGTATACATTAGTATTTTTGTGTTTTGACAAAATAGCCTCTGTTATGTGCATCCTTAAAACCAAGTGCCTGTTGAAGGGTTACACTTACAAACAGTGGAGCATATGGAAAGGCCAGCCATTTTTACACTTAACGGTCAAACTGAGACTGACCTGCACTTGCAGGGTTTGATTATTATATACAGTGTCACACAAACTGTAACCTCATGCCGTAACATTTGTTTTTCAAAATCTTTTACAGTCAGAAGCGGAGACATCTAAAAGGTAGCTTTGGTATGTTTCAGTGAGCTTAGCTGGCTGAAAGTTATAACTGTATGGTTAGGGTTCATAGACAACAGCAAACTAAAAATTTTTTCACTAACGGAGAACAGATAAAATTCTGAAGGTTTCCATTGAACAACATGAATGTCCAGTCAAAGAGTGCCCACTGTGTTTGATGCAGACAGTGTAACACAACCCTAATAACAGCAAGTGTCCCACTTCGTTCAACATCAGAGGTGAAAGAAAAATTGCGAAGGGCGACTGTGTAAGTGACGTTATGGGAGGTGCTAGAGTCTTCCACAGTACGATGACCTTAAATTAAGCTTATAGATAAAAAAATTTTTTTTTTTTACAGGATGTGATTATCAACTACTTGTTTCCCAGTGCACAAAGGCCATCAGGCCACCGTCGGCCCGCACACTGCTGTGCGTGGGCCAACAGCGGCCATCTTTTGTGCATTGGGTTGCTCGTTTTGGCATGATTTTTGCAGGATTCACACTTTATGTGGAGTGTTAGCTTCCGTCTAAATAAAACAAAGGAAATGACCAATTACATGTACTGATGTCAAATGCTTCCTGTTGTCAGGGTCACACAGTGTCAGACAGATTGGACATCTGACTAAAATAGTTAAAGGGTAGTGCCAGAATAGCTTGGTGCCTCTAGGCGCCAAGCTATTCTGGCACCACCCTTGAACTAAAGCCGTTGGTCTATATCCTTATCTGTAAGTACTGTAATGTAGCAGCTTTTAGCCTCAGGATGATATGGTTTAATAAAAGATTAACCCTTTTAGCCCCAAGGCCACATTGCCTAAATTTTGGAGGCGTCACTTAACGATTATGTACCAGTTGCAGGAGATGGATGGACCATAATTCAAGGGTAGTGCCAGATTAGCTTGGTGTCTTAGGCACCCTTTAATTATCATGGTCAGTCCATCTCCTGCTGTAGGGACTTGGGGCTAAATGGGTTAACCGTAACATACAAATGCTATCAATAAGATCTTCACAAAATGCGCAGACATCTTGAGTGGTTGGCACTGAATTGTTGTCATGATCCAATGTGCTGTGCACCGACTTAGAGCAGCCAGTTGTGCAATGTTTCTAGAGCAGTGCCGTCACTGTGCACCGACTTAGAGCAGCCAGTTGTGCAATGTTTCCAGAGCAGTGCCGTCACTGTGCACCGACTTAGAGCAGCCAGTTGTGCAATGTTTCCAGAGCAGTGCCGTCACTGTGCACCGACTTAGAGCAGCCAGTTGTGCAATGTTTCCAGAGCAGTGCCGTCACTGTGCACCGACTTAGAGCAGCCAGCTGTGCAATGTTTCCAGAGCAGTGCCGTCACTGTGCACCGACTTAGAGCAGCCAGTTGTGCAATGTTTCCAGAGCAGTGCCGTCACTGTGCACCGACTTAGAGCAGCCAGTTGTGCAATGTTTCCAGAGCAGTGCCGTCACTGTGCACCGACTTAGAGCAGCCAGTTGTGCAATGTTTCCAGAGCAGTGCCGTCACTGTGCACCGACTTAGAGCAGCCAGTTGTGCAATGTTTCCAGAGCAGTGCCGTCAAAGTGGGTGCCATCTGCGGGTCTGTGATTTTTTCTACCCGTCAGCTGGAAACCGCAAAGTTGGAAATCACAGACCAGCACACCTCAGTGTATGCTGTGTGAAAAGTCGGCAAATGCGTCCTTACCTAGCAGGTGCAATTCACCCTGCTGCCTGCGCGTGCCAAAACCAGAACTAAAATAGCACGTTTAATTGCTCCTGTTTAAAGTAGCAACAACTTGTTATTTACAAGGTTCAACATTCCTTTGAAGTTTCGAAATGGTAATGGCGATTCTATCGTGAGAAAGAAATTATCCCATTTCAATCGTGATCAGAGAGGAAAAAATGATTAAAATATATATTTTTTTAAAACTCTGAAGAAAATGTATGGAGTCTATTGTGAAGAAAACATTTCCCTGAATGTAACTGGACTGCCCATTGAATATATACTTACATTTGCACGCATCATATTTTTCTTATAATAAAACCCCATACTCCAAGCAGTAGTTGTCTTTTCCTATTCTGTATGACAAATTCGAGTACTTTCATTCCTTGTGCTGGGATTGAATAATTATTGTGGATTTTCCTCTAAGCAACAAGTTCCGCGTCCTGATCTGTGATTTATCTCATCCAGACCTGACACACCACAGTAAGACAAGGATCGAGCATGATAGTTCAAGGGTGGTGCCAGAATAGCTTGGCGCCCATAGGCGCCAAGCTATTCTGGCACCACCCTTGAACTATCATGCTCGATCTGTCTCTAGAATTGCAATACAGCCCTTCTGACTTCAAATTTTGGGGATTTCGGTCCTGGGGTAGAATGTGCTGAGAGCTTACGGAAGAAAACCTTCAGTAATATTACACGTGGAAATGTGTGGGCGATGGTAGGAAGTAATACCTCTCTCTAGGCAGAGACTGAGGGAGGGCTATATGGCCTCACTCCAACAGTGTCAGTTTTGGAACCCCGAGTACTACACAGTGCCGACCCCATTTCTGTGTAAAAGCGGTCAGGTTAGCGGGTCACGCAATGTGAACATCCTGCCGGCGTGACCATAAGTGTGCGAGTGTGACCTGGTCTGACCTTGGCTTAGCGAGTGAGCCAGCCAACAAGTCCGGCAAACTTCCGCACTGCTAGAAGCCCAAAGGATTTGGTTATCCGCCATACTGCCAGGGGCGGGTCGGGGTGGGGGGTGTAAGGGGTGTGAGGGGGTGGTTTCCAGACCCCCCCCCCCCCGACCCAACACTCTTTGGGGGTGTTTGGATGCCCCCTTGTCCTCCCCGTTTGATATTATGTGAGTTTTGACCCCCCCCCCCCCCTCCGCACTGTATTTCGACCACTGCAAGCAAGGTCAGTCAATCGTCGTGGAGGCATTTTGTGTCAGGTTGAGGGTCCCAAACAAAAAGCTGGACCCCCCCCCCCCCACACACACACACACACCCAACCCAGGTAACTGATCCGCGCCTGACTGCCTTCATATCAATGTCGTCAATAAACAGTCGATTTCAGATTTCGTCCATAAACGTGGGTAACGCATTTTCACTGACAGGTTCTGACCACACTTGCTCTCTACACGTGAAGCACTCCGCATAACAAACTTTGTGTGCAGTAAGGAACATGACTGGATTGACTGGCATCCGAAATTCGGCACTGTGGCTTGATAAATCAGGTAAACAGATAAATCAAGCCACAGTGAATTTCGGATGCCAATGAATTCAATCACGATGTAGGATTCAAATGGTAGAATGTGTTATGAGAATGGCTGGTGCGGGCGGGAAGGATGGGGTGGATGGGGTGGGTGTGTGGGTGGGAGGGAGGATCGCAGGGTGCGTGTCGGAGATGGGGATTGGGTACTTAGTTCAGCACTTTTCTATTCAATCATCAACTACTATAGAGAATGGCGGTACTAGTCACGAAAGATTGGGTCTAGTAACGATCTTGTTCAATCTCAAACGTTGTGTATTCTGATCGATCGGCCTTCGCTTCTTAGTCCAAACAATGAGTCTAGCGGCTGGAGTCTAGTCAAGGAGTATAGCGGCTTCTCTGCTCTTAGCGCAGCCTCTACTCATACTCATTTGGTCTAGTGGCTGGCCTCAAAGTCCATCGGCTCCTATGGCCCCACCTCGAACTATGCCGTGAGGTCACTGACCGCCAGACAAGGCAATAGCGACCGGAGGGAATGATCGTGAGCCAGATAACAAACAGCTCAGTCCTGCGCCAGCCACTAAGCACGGTGCTCCGCTATAGCGGGGTTAGTGTTGTGGCGCTATAGCGGAGCACCGTGCTTAGTGGCTGGCACAGGACTAAACTCATCTATGACTGAGGAGCAAGTTGTAAAAGGCGTCTGCCCAAAACACATTGATTTCTATGAGCCACTGGTCTGAAACATGTAATCTGTGAGAAAGACAGCTGTGACTGGAAAGGGCACAGCGCGAGACGAGTCTGGCATCTTACTTATGAAACTGTTCACGGCACCAGCACTAGCAAGTAGAGTTGCATACCGGTACGAAAATCCATGCCGGTACTTTAACAGTATTTTTATGTCGTGCAGGTATTTTCTTTCGGTATACCGGCAACCGCAAATATCACTGTCCACTCACCACTCAACCACACACATGAGCCATATGATCTCACACACACTGCTTCCCCCCCCCCCCCCCTTCCCCCCCCCCCAACTGTACGTTTCTAAAAAACGAATCAATGGTTAACCCTTTTCATCCTGATACACTAACACTTAGCTCATCTTTAGCTAACTGTTGACTGACTGCCTTTTATTCTGATCCTCGAGGAAGTGGATGTAAGGTGTTGGGAAGGGATGGGGTGGTTTAAAGTAGTGTATAATCGTGCGTGTGTCTGAGGGAGAGGGTGTGCTGTTGCGCATGCGCAGTGAGTCCAGTGTTTTCCTGGAGAACAGCACTATACAAGAACAATGTATTATTTATTTATTATTTACACTACTGTTTGAAATTATTTTGACTATGATAGTTCAAGGGTGGTGCCAGAATAGCTTGGCGCCTAAGGCACCAAGCTATTCTGGCACCACCCTTGAAATAATTAGTTATTTGGGTTTAACGCCGAGCAGGTGACTAAGGCCATCTCATGGTGGCCCTTGAAATAACATGGTTGATCTATCTCCTAATCTGTAATGTAGCCTCCATAAAGACAAAAAGCACATTTTACAAAATCAGTCAGGATGTACTGGGTGAAGAGTCTGCTGAAAGCTCTGACGAGATTTCACTGACTTAGGTGATACAAACTCATGCTAGTCAGCCCTCTCACAACTGAATGATATGATTGCTGTTAACTACGTGTCAAAAACACCAGCTGTCTCAAAACATTCCCCCGCAATAATAAACCCATCGGACATGTTTCTGAACATCAGCAACTGGGTGTCATAGCCAGTAGACGACCAGTGTTAATGGAAGCCTCGCATAAACAAATCCGCTGTGCTAAACTATTTCTTGAAATGTATTTTTCTGTCTGAAAATTCAGAATATACTCAATACTAGTTGTTGTACAGTTTTTTCACGTTAGGGAAATTTTGAAGAAAAAAAAATGTCTGCCTGGTGCATTTTAAGAGCTAATGGGACAGCTTGTGACTTCCAAGGTGGGCAGTGCTATTAAGATCATGACGGCTGAATGGTGGTGCATGTTCTGCCCAGCGTCAAGCCGGTCAGTCGCTAACCTTGAACCTTAGTGGTTGATCTGCTCACCACGATATGTATATATCAGACGATTTGGAAACGTGGTGAACTTAACTGAACAAAAGCTCACTTTAGAAAATCGCTGACACTAGTTACCTCCGGCCCTCGGTTACTTTCTTCTCTCTACTTTCTGTTTTGGTTCATTGCTAATACTAGCCCAGTGTATCAGTACACAGCCCAGGTACCGGTTCAAAGTTGAACCGTTTTTTTCCACGTATACCGGTAATACCATGAAATTCTACTAGCAAGAGACGCAGATTTTCATTGGACCCGTTACAGACAAGCGCTCGTGTCCACGAGCCATTTAACGACCAATATCCGGTAAGCCATTATATATAAGGAACATATAGGACTCGGGAAGCTGACATCATCACGCCAGTCATGGCGGCCATCTTGTGAGGATACGGGACTAAGCGCTCATAGGGAAATCACTGTTTTTGTAATGTCAGGAAAGTCCTGATGTACTATAAATAGTATAAGCAATAACAGCAAGTCTTGCCATCACTGTAGGAAACCGCTCAACAGAATCTGTTTTTGTTTGTTTCTAAAGAGGAAGAAACATGAAGAAAAAACGTGTTGAAACACTACTTTGCTACTATCTGATGACTATGGTATCCTCTTAAGATGGCGGCTGACGCTCCGACGCTGTTAGGCAACGCGGGGAACTTCCCGAGCCCTATAGCGAGGGGCATAGACTCTTCAGTGCCCGAAGCATGGGGAACACTGCTCACTGTGCTGTAAATGACACCTATGCAAGAGGCTTACATCCTCATGAGCACCGGCGGGCCACTGGTGTGGCTCAGGAGGATGCCCTAAGCCTCTTGCATTAAGTGGGACTTGTTTGAGAAACGTGCATTTTAGTAACTTTTACAGTTCTATATCTAAGACAACAGTTTGAGTTTTTCGGCCTGCTGTACACCAAGTTTAGCAGATGACTGCCTCATTGGTGCTCGGGTTATCCTGCACACGAATTCTGGCCAGATTAGTCTCAGCTCAGGCACGCCACGAAAATCCTATCAGATCATTAACAGTCTACGAAGGGCAACTCAATGTGCAAGTGGCACAGATAACGAGATATTGGCATGATTACAATTCCGGCTATAAAAAAATAGGCTCAGTGCGGACTCACTTGGATCTTGCTCCCTGCTCTACATGGATCAACCTCTACCAATGCGCTAAAGGCCATCGGACCGCCGTTGGCCCGCGCACAGCCGTGTGCGGGCCAACAGCGGATGACGTCGGCCCAATGGCCTTTTGCGCACTAGGTACATCCCTGAAAAAAAGAAAGTCGTCCAAGTTCGAGTGGTTAAACATTATTGGATTAGGTAACAGCCGTTTATATTAGATTCGCGGCTTCAAATCCCGATTATCCTATCCTAAAGTATCCTAAAGCTGCAAGCGTTTGTGCACAGCATGCAGGGCCAAACCTTTCCACAGGAGCGCCAAAGTGTTAGATGACGTCAGCGCCCGGATCTCCTGCTCTGACTACATCACAACCAGGAAGACTTCCTGATGCAATTTGAACGCAGTGAAGCAAAGCCCCAAATGCATTCACCGGTTACTGCCACACAACAGACCATAACTAATGTTCGGAACAACCAAAACTCCATTTCTCTTGATGCACACATTACAAAGCCGCTTATCAGTGTGTTCAGCGTAATACCGTGACTAAAATAGGCCGCCTGAATGTATTTGGCCTGCGCGGTATCGAGTGGCCGTAACCCAATCCCAATGCGAAAAAAGGCCATCGGGCCGACGTCAGCCCGGCTGCGCACGACTGATCCATGCGCGGTCCCAAGGGACCAGCCTTTTGCGCACTGGGTTGTGACTGTCACTTTAAGGCCTCCACATAATGATGTGCTGCTAACATTAGCATACGAGTCGACGCGAAAAACTGTGTTGCGGCCTCTACTTGGACTGATGCTGGCCGATGCTACTGGCTTTAGTGGCGGCACTGTCAGCCTCTACTTGGACTGATGCTGGCCGATGCTACTGGCTTTAGTGGCGGCACTGTCAGCCTCTACTTGGACTGATGCTGGCGATGCTACTGGCTTTAGTGGCGGCACTGTCAGCCTCTACTTGGACTGATGCTGGCCGATGCTACTGGCTTTAGTGGCGGCATTGTCAGCCTCTACTTGGACTGATGCTGGCCGATGCTACTGGCTTTAGTGGCGGCATTGTCAGCCTCTACTTGGACTGATGCTGGCGATGCTACTGGCTTTAGTGGCGGCATTGTCAGCCTCTACTTGGACTGATGCTGGCCGATGCTACTGGCTTTAGTGGCGGCATTGTCAGCCTCTACTTGGACTGATGCTGGCCGATGCTACTGGCTTTAGTGGCGGCATTGTCAGCCTCTTCTTGGACTGATGCTGGCGATGCTACTGGCTTTAGTGGCGGCATTGTCAGCCTCTTCTTGGACTGATGCTGGCCGATGCTACTGGCTTTAGTGGCGGCATTGTCAGCCTCTACTTGGACTGATGCTGGCCGATGCTACTGGCTTTAGTGGCGGCACTGTCAGCCTCTTCTTGGACTGATGCTGGCGATGCTACTGGCTTTAGTGGCGGCATTGTCAGCCTCTTCTTGGACTGATGCTGGCGATGCTACTGGCTTTAGTGGCGGCATTGTCAGCCTCTACTTGGACTGATGCTGGCCGATGCTACTGGCTTTAGTGGCGGCATTGTCAGCCTCTACTTGGACTGATGCTGGCCGATGCTACTGGCTTTAGTGGCGGCATTGTCAGCCTCTACTTGGACTGATGCTGGCCGATGCTACTGGCTTTAGTGGCGGCACTGTCAGCCTCTACTTGGACTGATGCTGGCCGATGCTACTGGCTTTAGTGGCGGCATTGTCAGCCTCTACTTGGACTGATGCTGGCGATGCTACTGGCTTTAGTGGCGGCATTGTCAGCCTCTACTTGGACTGATGCTGGCCGATGCTACTGGCTTTAGTGGCGGCATTGTCAGCCTCTACTTGGACTGATGCTGGCCGATGCTACTGGCTTTAGTGGCGGCATTGTCAGCCTCTACTTGGACTGATGCTGGCCGATGCTACTGGCTTTAGTGGCGGCATTGTCAGCCTCTACTTGGACTGATGCTGGCCGATGCTACTGGCTATAGTGGCGGCATTGTCAGCCTCTACTTGGACTGATGCTGGCCGATGCTACTGGCTTTAGTGGCGGCATTGTCAGCCTCTACTTGGACTGATGCTGGCCGATGCTACTGGCTTTAGTGGCGGCATTGTCAGCCTCTACTTGGACTGATGCTGGCCGATGCTACTGGCTTTAGTGGCGGCATTGTCAGCCTCTTCTTGGACTGATGCTGGCGATGCTACTGGCTTTAGTGGCGGCATTGTCAGCCTCTACTTGGACTGATGCTGGCCGATGCTACTGGCTTTAGTGGCGGCATTGTCAGCCTCTTCTTGGACTGATGCTGGCGATGCTACTGGCTTTAGTGGCGGCATTGTCAGCCTCTACTTGGACTGATGCTGGCGATGCTACTGGCTTTAGTGGCGGCATTGTCAGCCTCTACTTGGACTGATGCTGGCCGATGCTACTGGCTTTAGTGGCGGCATTGTCAGCATAGTCCAAGTTAGCGGTGGCTCAGGTATAATGTACTGGTCATGGGTGTCGGTGCGGGGCTGCAACTCTAAAGAACCTAGAACTATTTTGTCATCTTGTGTTGTGATCTGTGTCCTGAACTGTAGGCAATGCAATCATAAAAAGACTGGTCCAAAATATGTAGCACTGTTAGCCAAGTAACAACCCCCCCCACCCACCCCCCCTGTACGGGTGGTTTTACAGCAAAAGCGTAGCCAAAAGCCACACAGCACTCTGTGCCAAAATATGTAGCACTGTTAGCGAAGCGAACAGCCCCCCCCCCCTCCTCCCCGGTACGGGTGGGTTTGCAGCAAAAGTAACCCCAAACTACACAGCACTGCCAAAATACTGCTTTAAGGTGCGTCAGTATCGGATCTACAGAAGCCATTTCAATCAAGTGTAAAGATGGGTACCTCATACATTAACCGCCAATTCAAAGTCAAAGCTTGTACATCTTTGCAGCAAAGACTTACAAGGAAATACTACAAGTTCGCCAGGCAAAACTGAAGCAGGACTCCAAACAGCCCCTGCCTTGCTGGCCTCACGAAACGGACTGAGAAACTGCGGCGGCCCGCACGCACTCGCTAATATCGATTCAGAACTGGGTCATAAAAAGTAAGTCACTAAATATAGACAGCAGACGCCTTGCGCACACACTGTTGGCATGGGTCTCCCGCGTGATCAGCACTCTTCACAAATACTACTATCATTTAGCATGTCAACGAGTGTTCGAATAATCGTGTTGTTTGTATTTATCTAGTCAGTCGAATGACCTCAACCGTGGCTGTCGCCCCACAGTCCGTATTAAACACCCTAAACACTCACACGTCTGTGTCATGATCACTCCCCAGTGCGCATAGGCCATAATTATGGCCGACATCAGCCGGCGTTGGCCCGCGCACGCGTGCCAACGGCGGCTGATGTCAGCCATATGGCCTTTTGCTGACCCAAGTTGAGAAAGCCAAGTTGTGAAAGCCGAGGTCCGTTTACTTTCGGACTGGCCCGGAAGAACGGGGCGCGTGATGTCAGCTTTCACAGTGAAACTGCATGTACAATATCTCCCCGATTTTGGTGATGGTCATCTCAGCGAGCAGTAGTACACACCATTATGATCACAGCCGAACCCGTTCAGCGACAGTTGACGCAGCCGGAGTGCCGTCAGTTATTCCTGCTGATTTTTCATTAACGGTGAACTCCACACCCACATGTCCTGACTTTTGCAGGCACGTGGATTCAACGTGGTGTCAACCGGAGGCATGGGTCCTCCCCCCAAACTGCAGGGGCTCATGAGGATCAGTGTTCAGATTGTGTAGGCAATGAACGGGTTAGAACGTAAGTATTCCATTCTGTTCTATGGAACCAGTAAAAGCCATTTAGTTCTGTGTGTCCAAGGGAGGCAAGAGCTTGACAATCACTGTCTCAAAACTCGTTTCAACGTCATTTCCCATAATGTGTTTAGACGTACGTACCGACACTCAGTGGAGAGCACTGTCTGTTGCTGCTGCCTTTCAGTCCCCCCAACGCCCAGTTCGGGCAAGGGACTGATGATGATGATGATGACCGACACAACACACGCAATACTTGTCAACTGGGAGAGGGCGGGGTTTACACTTTAGAAATAACTAGAAGTCGTTTCTTTTAACCCCAGCAGTGGGTCCGAAAATAAGAAAGGTTGACCAGTAAAAAAAATCCTGGCCTTTCTCCCCCCCCCCCCCACCCCTCCCCCCAAAAAATAAAATAAATAAATAAAAATAAAATAAATAAAAAAAAAATAGAAAAAAAAAATAAAAATAAAAAATAGGCAGAAAAAAGGAGAAGAATCGAGCAATCAACAACAAAAACAAAACGTGTCGGCAATTTATGACAGTGTCCTGACCTTGACTAGTCCCTCAATGCGCAAAAGGCCATCGGGTCGACGTCCCCCGCTGCTGACCCGCGCACGGGCGAACGGCAGCCGAAGTCGGCCCGATGGCCTTTTGCGCACTGGGGGCACTGATTACAAACATGTCCTGATAGTGTTATCGGGTTATGCCCCAGTCTTAACAGCGGGCTACAGCTGTCGTCTGCCCCGATGCGGGCTGCATGATCCAGACATGCTCACCTTCCTGAACTTTGTACTTACGTCGTAGCAAATCAACAGTAAAGAACAAGTCAAATGCGTTTATCGTTAACACCTTGTATGACAGCCTGCTGTCTGTCTGCGGTGGTATGTGATGTTGGCCCCTACGGTCTTAGATCAGCAAATATTTTATGTTTGTGAAGCATGACTCATCAGTGTGAAAACATAATAAATCTGTAATATCAAACGTTGATAACGACGCTTGTAGTCTGGAAGGGAAAACACGAAGGCCGTAGGAGAGGGTTGATCATCATTGAAAAACGGCCTACACGTCGTTCAAGAGTGCAGATCGTTTGAAGCCATGAAGCACCGTCATGCTTCGACACGATGTAGATCAAACATGATAGTTCAAGGGTAGTGTCAGATTTGCTTGGCGCCTGTAGGCGCTAAGCAAATCTGACACTACCCTTGAACTATCATGTTTGATCCGTGGCAGTGTCCAGAACTGTGGTGACATCTCAACTACAAAATTCATACGTCATTCTCGGGATGTCGTGACTGCGTGAATGTCGAAAACCGTCTGTTCTATCGCTGGCATGAAAATGCAAGTCATCACGATACGGCATTACAGATCGCCAGATAGTCATTTTTATTTGGGTTTAACGCTGAGCAGGCAACCAAGGTCATCTCACGGCGGGAGTGAAAATGAACACGTCATGCTCCTTTCACATTTCCAACGAAACCGCGAAGGGATTCTTTCTGGAGGTCGATTAAAACTAGCTGCTTTAACTTCATAAAAGATGGTTGGCCCAACGACGTTGACAATATTATGAACGAGGCAAGCATACGGCGAACCCCTGGGAGAGTGTAGAACCCTTTGAGAGTCGGTCAGCGCTTTGTTCCAACAGGAACCACAGCAAACAAAAGCACTGCCGACACCTAAAGTGTGAAACGGGAAAACATTTCTACATTTCTCTCCTCTAACCCATTACATTTTTGAGGACGCTTTTAAAAAAAAAAAAAAAAAAAAAAATTAAATCTGCTTGTTGTCCTATTAAGGGTACAGACTAGGAGATCGATCAAGCATTTTAGTTCAAGGGTGGTGTCAGAATAGCTTGGCGCCCGAGGCGCCAAGCTATTCTGGCACCACCCTTGAACTATCACAGTCAAATTCATTTGAAGCACTGGGTGCATCAGGATGAAAAGGGTTAACTGGGACCTATTTACACTGGTGAGGGAGGTCGATACAAATAGCCCTTTAGTTAACGCCTTCAGTACCAGCTGACGAAGCCTGTGTTTCTGCAGTCTTCCTGACTTCAAGATCATACCAGCTGACGAAGCCTGTGTTTCTGCAGTCTTCCTTACTTCAAGATCATACCAGCTGACGAAGCCTGTGTTTCTGCAGTCTTCCTTACTTCAAGATCATACCAGCTGACGAAGCCTGTGTTTCTGCAGTCTTCCTTACTTCAAGATCATACCAGCTGACGAAGCCTGTGTTTCTGCAGTCTTCCTTACTTCAAGATCATACCAGCTGACGAAGCCTGTGTTTCTGCAGTCTTCCTTACTTCAAGATCAAAAAGTTCTAGGTTTGGTCTAGCCAGAGGCATGGATCCTCATCAGCCCCTGCAACTGCGGGGGCTGATGAGAATACCGGCTCTTGAAGTTGGGTGGTGTTCGCATTTTCTCGGCTCTGAACGGGCTAACTTTCACAGCCCCCCCCCCCCCTCCCCCCCAAAAAAAACAACAACAACAAGAAAAACCCTAAAATAAGGGAACATGGATTGAGCGGGAGTGCCGTAGAGTAGTACTAGATTAACTTGGCGCCCATACACCCGGCACCAGAAAACATCTTCAGTTAGTCAAGCCGGATCAATGGGCGGTCGGCTGGCGTCGGAAGTACACTAGCCGTGGACCTTGTACCTATTGAGGGAGACGCTCCTGTATGCTGTCCAGTGTATGCCGTGGTGTGTGTGGTTTGATACGGGCCTGACGATGCTGCTGTGACTAAATGCACATCCGCTGCGCCACCACGCGCGGTCGCGCAGCGCATTTGCATTAATAGTCAAAGCACCATCGTCAAGCCCCTGTGTTTGTGTGTGTGAGTCTGTGTGTGTGTTTGTGTGCGTGTGTGTTTGTTTGTGTGTGTGAGTCTGTGTGTGTGTTTGTGTGCGTGTGTGTGTGTGTGTGTGTGTGTGTGTGTGTGTGTGTGTGTGCGTGCGTGCGTGCGCGCGCGCGCGCAAGAAATGAGCAGCCAAGTGCTTGCGTGCGTGTCTTATCTTTTGCAGCGCCGAGACGTTTTACTAATATATTTTTACATAAATTATGGCGATAAAGTTCTATCTTATCTTACGAAATGTGTTCAGCAACTGCCGGAAGCACGCCTTTCCCGGAAATAAGCTGCTGTTTTGGGTGTCTTCCGCAAGATAAACCAAAGAAAAATCGAACACACAATGTATACAGTATTCCGTCTTTATCCTGATTTTGCTGTAACTGTGCCAGCAAACACACTTAACTTGACAAAGCTTTAAACTCAAAACTCATTCTACCCCAGACACACCACAGCAAGATAAAGATCGACCATGATAGTTCAAGGGTGATGCCAGAATAGCTTGGCGCCTATGGGCGCCAAGCTATTCTGGCATCACCCTTGAACTATCATGGTCGATCTGTGTCCTGCACTGCAATGCAGTCTTTAGAGGACACCAGCAAAATTTGGGGATTTCGGTGTTGGGGTAGAACGAGTTAAAATAAACCGGACGGAAAAACAAGACAGTAAATGTGAAGGCTTCTCACTTCAGTGACGTCAGCAGTTAACCCTTTGTCTGGGCTGTGGGTAGAGCCGTTCTGTCGAGGTGAGTCCTATAGGGCAAAACCCGCCATCGACAGCCAAAGGGTTTAACCCATTTATCCCCGAGTCCCTACAGCAGGAGATGGATTGACCATGATAATTCAAGCGTAGTGCCAGATTAGCTTGGCGCCAAGCTAATCTGACACTACCCTTGAATTATCATGGTCAATCCATGGCATCCCCTGCAACTGGTACAATAGTCGTTAGGTAACACCTCCAAAATTTGAGAAATGGCACCGTGGGGCTAAAAGGGTTAAGTATTTCGCACGGGAAGAAAAACCTGCAGCGTTGACGACGTAATTCTGCGATCAATTATTTCCACAACTGTTTAATGCCAACATACTTTTTTGCGAACGTCACAGATCTATCTACAGGAGGCCGTAAAATCACAATCCAAGAGGAGACAGTAATACTCAATAGTCGCTCAACACCGTCCAAGTTCGGATCATACTCGGATATATTGAGCAACGTCAGAACACCCGACTTGGCCCTCTCTATGCAAATGACTGACTTGGCTGACGCCAAACCTGGGCTCAGTGTAACAGATTCCCTTGGCCATTTGTTATGTCCCAAGTTCAATGTCATATGAATGGAAACAAAAGAAAACCACACCATCAGGATAATGTTTCTTTCCTGGTTGCTGACTTCATTGTTGAAGAGACCACCAACAGAAATAGCAGTTATACGCGGTAACCGACAAGGCAGACCCCAAGTTATAGCCTTACTCCAAGGGTGGAAATCCCCCGTCCTACCACTAAAGAGACAAATTCTCATCAGCAACAGCAGCTTCAGGCCCGCATGAGAATCCATGCCTCCTCACAAGGCTGTGCACTGAACCTGCTTTCTGAAGCGTAAATCAATCACCCAGTGCGCAAAAGGCCATCGGGCCGACGTCAGCCGCCTCAGTTTAGCCAGCGTACGGCCGTGCGCGGGCCGACGTCGGCCCGATGGCCTTTTGCGCGCTGGGAAATCGTCAGCTGTAACGTTGGGAGAAAACTAGTCCGACACCAGCGCGGCCTTGAAATCAAAAATATTCGGTGAAGTCAACAACAGCCACACAGAGCAGTCGGATAAGATTACTACAATTAGCATTTGCCGCTTACACCGCGGCAGCAGTGTTCAGTGGAGCCTAACAAGCGGCCATATTGGAGCAAAAGGTGGAAGAGGCCGTTCCGCCGTGCACATGACATGCAGAAAGAATGCCCAAAATAAATTGCGGTGCAATATTGGTAGTGCTTATTCCTGCGCCTGCCACTAAGCAAGTTGCTGCGCTGTAGCGCAGCAACTTGCTTAGAGGCTGGCGCAGGACTTGGGCCACATTATGGTTTGTAACATATGCATTGGAAAAAGCGAAATGATGGAAGGTAATACTGACTATGATATGCGCTGGGACATCTTTCAGTGCTGCTAGCAAAACTGACGTTCCTTCTAAATAATCAAGGAACCAGATCGCCCCCTGAATGCATTTACGCTGACACACTTCCACTCACAAAACGCCCTCAGGGCCTGCCTTCTATTTTTGCCGGGATCAAAACAACACTGCAATCGCCGGATCTGCGTTAAATCGATACCCCGACTGTCGGGTCCCGGCCAAATATACTGGGCCGCGAAATTACGCTGCAGTTAGCCTCTCGATCTGCAAGAGGCAAAGATCCCCATGAGCCCCCTGAAGGCGCGGGGTCTTGGCTGACGCTTTTCTTCAGTGCGTTTCTATGTGGACCTTCCCCGGTGGTGTTGCAGGGGGAACAGGGTCACATGAGCGTCTGCACTCACTGGGATCATGACTGAGACTGTACAAAACAATGGTCGCACTTATCCCTTTTCATCCTGATACACCCATTGCTTGAAATAAATTTGACGATAGTTCAAGGGTGGTGCCTGTATAGCTTGGCGCCTGAGGTGCCAAGCTATTCTGGCACCACACTTGAACTAAAACGGTTAAGCTAGCTCCGAGTCCTAATCTGTAATGTAGGCTTCTTAGGACAATAAACATTTAAAAAAAAAATCAACCCGCTCAGGATGAAATGGGTTAACTACATCTCCGATTCTATACGATAGAATGGCCTCAATTAACTACCCCGAGACTGCACGATAGAATGGCCGCACTTAACTACATCTCTGAGACTGACTGTACGATAGCATGACCGCAATTAACTACATCTCCGAGACTGTACAATATAACGACCGCAATTAACAACATCTCCGAGACTGTACGATAGAATGGCCGCACTTAACTACATCTCTTTTCCTCAAACGGCGCAGAAGAAAAAGAACAAAGAAGGCAATTTAAGACTGGGGCGTTGAGATGTACTATGTTCTCGGCACTTGTAACTCAGGCCTGAACGTAAGATGGACAGTCCCCGTCATGCAATCCTCATCCGTCACGACCCCTTTTCCCTCTCGCGCCACCCTTCCCAAGCCGCTCGAACCTTCTGCGCTGCGCGCGGCTTCTGCGTTTATTGAGATCTGCGACTGAAAAACTTTCCGCAACTGATGTGAAAATGGGGTCTGTTTTTTTGGTTTTTTTTTGCCAGGTGGTTGTGGCATAGAATGGATCTCATGCACCACTGGAACAGCGTGCAAAGATTCTCATGCGCCCATGCAGAGGCTGGGGCTGGTGAGAATCTATGCCTCTTGTAGACGGGCCATTTGACCTTGTGGTGTTGACTCGCCAAGTACTATGTACTTCTGGCAAAAACAAACTGTTGTGTAGGGCTGCAGCGTGTTCCTTCAGTGACGGCACAATGACCCAGAAAACCACGAAAAGAGAACGCTGAGAACAGAGCTTCTCGGTATGCATTCAACCAGATTAATTGTGCGAATCCTTACCGTGCAAGTTCTCTCATTCTACCCCAGACACACCACAGGAAGATATGGATCGACCATGATAGTTCAAGGGTGATGCCAGAATAGCTTGGCGCCTAGGCGCCAAGCTATTCTGGCATCACCCTTGAACTATCATTGTCGATATGTGTCCTGCACTGCAAAGCAGTCTTCAGAGAACAACAGCAAAATTTCGGGATTTCGGTGTTGGGGTAGAATGAGTAAACCAGCACTTGCACCGCCCGCTACGTGACGGCATCGGACGGGAGGCAGTATGAGCCGGCACAGAGAGAGCTTAGTCTTGCGCCAGTCACTAAGCAATGTGCTCCGGTAAAGAATGCTCAAATTGAGTCGTCCTGCACAGAGTTGGTCTAAAACAATAAGGAATGGGGTTATTCCTGCGCCAGCCACTAAGCAAGATGCTGCGCTGTTGCGCAGGACTAAGCTCACTCGTGCAAGTGGCCGTCGCTGTTCTCTTTTTGCCCTACATGTTGTTGAACCATTTGCACTTTCGGCTCAATCGTGCTGTGGGCATCGGGATTGGCTGAAACTGAATTCGGTCCGCGTCGCAAGGAGACCCAAGATTCACAAAATGCCGTTCAGCGGCTATCCGGCGGCTGGTGAACACAGTACGTCGGCCGCACGATTTTAAACGACCTTGATTTATACATCTAGTTCATGATGACGTTACAGCACATCAGTTCGCGCATGCGCCGGTGTCTGCACCAAGTCTGTTTGTGCATGCAGTCACAGGTGGGCCCGTAGCTCTGTGTACGAACATGCAGCTTCATACGTCTGAAGGACTGAAAAGGGGCTTTAAAGACTGAAGACTTATGCACTGGCCTTTCTGGGCTTGCTCACAGAGTGTGTATTCTTGTTGGTCAGTTCTAATATAGGTAATTTCGGAGGTGGCGTTTCATATTGTTTTTAACTTTCCCTAAATTTATATTCAAGTTTTTTGTTTGTTTGTTTTTTGCTGGGTGTTGGTTATTCAGGGCGGGGGGGGGGGGGGGGGGGGGGGGGGGGGGGGGGGAGAGATAGGTTGTGTCGTGACATGTATGCCGACTTTGGGCTCAAGGGCCGAGTTGCTGATAGCGGAGCACCTTTCTTAGTGGCTAGCGCAGGACTAAGCTCACTCACAGGCCCCAAGGCCGGGGTGCTGAAGCCACGAGGGTAGAAAAACACCGAGGTTAAAGTTCAAACACAACCATATCCAGGTATCACAAACATACAATTTACGATCACAGGCTTCGAAAACTCAGTAAATCATTATTAGCGCATTGATCACAGCACTTGTGCACTGAACTGACGTTCACACGCTTTTGAGTGTTAGCTTTTGCACAGTTCTCTGTTGTATGTGCTGGCTTTTGATGCATGAAGACGTTCTAAATTATGCAAAATGGGGTCAGTTCTGGCGTTGACAAGACCGACATAACCCTTTCAGCCCCAAGGTCCCATTTCTCAAATTTTGGAGGTGTTGCCTAATGAATATATGTACCAGATGCAGGAGATGGATTGACCATAACTCAAGGGTAGTGCCAGATTAGCTTGGCACCTGAAGGAGCCAAGCTAACCTGGCACTACCCTTGAATTATCATGGTCAATCTATCTCCTGCTGTAGGCCGGACTGGGGCTAAATGCCGTTTTTAATCAAAAGAAATCGGGCATCTCCCTGGGCTTTTGAAAAAGCTGAGTCAGTCGCCAGAACTGTACACGGCGGTTTTACATTATTGGAAACAGCAACTAAAAGCAAAAAACGCTGGCCCTCACAAGACCCCGCATGGTGCGGGATCTCATGAGGATCTATGCCTCTTGCAAATCACAAGCATTGCTGTGATCGTCCTTCCTGTACCGATAGCAGGACGGGACTACGTGTACCGTTGCGACACGTACAAGGTTACAGTCTCGTAGTTTCACTTTCCCGTCCTAATCCACTCAGCCCTGCCGGCACTAAATACATATGTTGAACAGCAATGAGTGCTCAAGGGTGGTGCCAGAACAGCTTTGCACCTCCAGACACCAAGCTATTTTGGCACCACCATACAAGTGGTTATTTATCAGTCTTTCTGCTGAACTGCAAAGCAGCCTTCGGAGGCCTTACATCTGGCTATATTACAGAGAAAGATTCCGGTCTTTGGGCTCAATGCCTAACTCATTCAGCCCGACGCACGTATTTCCCAAATTTTGGAGGCGTCATCTAACGACTATGCACCTGTTGCAGGAGGTGGATCGACCATGATAATTCAAGGGTAGTGCCAGATTAGCTTGATGCCGATAGGCGCCAAGCTAATCTGGCACTACCCTTGAATTATCATGGTGGACCCATCTCCTGCTGTAGTGCGTCTGGGCTGAATGGGGTAAGAGAACTCTAGTGCTCCTAACTGTGAACCAGATAAGATTTCCTATTGGTGTTTTGCTTATCAAAGCTTTGATCAGCTTCATGTACTTTGCACACTGGGCTATATAAGTGTTTGTACCCCTTCGGCTCAATTGCATTACATGTTCATATCCTTTCTTCTGTATTTCGTCATGTGATATATATATATATCTATATAATACCCTCGTGTGTAGGATATATATTATGCGTACCATCATGTCTAAGCTTACTCGCTTTATGCAGGTGCGCAATACCAGCCTTCCACAAGTCTGACTAATAAGCAATGGAGCCAGTTGTGCTCATAAAGCCATGCATATATACAACCTCACAATGGCAAAACTGTCAAACCTTTGATAAGAGTGTGTGCAGCCCTGACAAAAGTTTGAATGATCAAACAGCTGTCGACCAATAATCATGATTTATGTGGTGAAATATACACTGTTGTGGCTCACAGATCTACTAAATTCTGACATACCATCGATTTAAACATATTATGTAATGCTTACTGTTTAACCCTTTTAATTCCAAGGTCCCATTTCTCAAATTTTGGAGGTGTTGCCTAATGACTGCGTACCAGTTGCAGGAGATGGATTGACCATGATAATTCAAAGGTAGTGCCAGATTAGCTTAGCGCCTGAAGGCGCCAAGCTAATCTGGCACTATCCTTGAATTATCACAGTCAATCCATCTCCTGCTGTAGGGATCCATGCCTAAAAGGATTAAAATAACTTTTCATGTCTGCCCTGAAAGTCTAAAATTTTGCCCACCAGCCTTTGGCTAGTGACTTCCAAGTTTTATTAGCCAAACTGAAAATGTTACTAGCCAAACTGAAAATTTTACTACTGAAAATAGCCCAACGCAACAATACAATGTACCACAAGTGTTTGACGCCCAATGTTAGAGTACTTTTGGATTGAGGACTGAAAAAGTACCGATTGGAAAACGCAGGTATCGACAGGCTATTGTCAAATGTAAAAAAAAAATGTTTTAATGCACTCGCCAAAAATATTGTTGTGGAGCTTGTCTCTATTGCTTGCTTAGTATTACGAGAAGTGAAGGTTGAACGTTCAGGCATTTTCGGATTTAGGACTGAAAAAGTATGGATTGGAAAACGCCAAAAAAAAAAAAAAAAAAAAAAATCACTCGCCATGGCGAGTAAATTACTCGCTATTTTCAGGGCTGCATGTGTTGAAATTGTTCCAACAGAGAGTGACTGGGTTTTCTGGTGACAGTATAGCTGGGGGAGTTCAGGTGGTAGAAGATCACGAGTTCAAACTTACCCGGAGTCAAAATTTGTTCAGACCATTGTGTCGTCCTAGAAATCACCTACATGGTGGAAAACAGACGTTGGGCTCTAATTAAACGTTTCCACTGGAGACAACAAATATGTACTGACAGAACAAATATGGCCACGAAGCCATTTCAGGCACTGCCGTTAAACTGTAATGGCTGCTGCATTATTATTGTAACTGTCAGAGCTGAATGGGGAGCATCAGCTTCATAGTATGCACACAGCCATTGTTATAACATCAAAGGAAGGCCCATGCACATCAGTGTACTTTAGCCGCAGATCAGACGAGCGTTACTCTGCACCTACAAACAAGGTTCATCTCATGCAGCAATGGCGTAAGCAAAACGTCTGGTGTACCCTTGAGAAGTTGAGTGCACTGCACCTGGAAAACAGGCAAAGTGCCTGTAAAAATACCCTGGCAAAACATTCAGAAGATGAAACGTCAGGTCAGCCTACACATGCACCACCAGTTCAACACGTGGGATTGCACGACGTTAAACACTGGGATTGCACGGGGTGGCAACGTGCAGCTACTGACGGTGAAAGCAATAAATAAGCACGCAACAGGTCATCGGGCTGAATTTGGCTGTATTCGGCCAGTTGTGTTAGCGTGTAATCTACAGTTGTGCCCGGGCCGACTGCACTTTTGTGTGCACCAGGAAGTCAGCAACTTGCATGTGAACCAAAATTCTCCCCCCCCCCCCCCCCGGGCCCCCCCCCCCCCCTAATTCTGCTTGGCTTGTTAGTTTTAACACAAGACTGAAGAAAGACATGGGTGGGACCGAAAAAAAAGTTGAATCCTGAAGCGAGGGTCTTGGGGCACTTTTTAAGTGAATTTTATATTTTTTTAAATCCGGAAATCTGTGTCAGCAGGTTATATGACAAAACTTGTTGAAGGTGAGCACCAAAAATATGAAATGACATCATCTCATCAGATGATAAAGTACCTGTCTCGATGCGCAAAAGGCTATCAGGCCGACGATGGCCTTTCGCGCATTGTGTTTAGCTAGAAAGCTCATCAACCAATTTTGTGAAATAAATCATATTTCTTTTAAACATACTGTACGGTACTGTTTCAGTGTTTGTTTTGAATTATTTTTGTACAGGGTGTTTTATTACCTACTATAAGTGTTGTGTTAGGATGAAGCAGGAAACAGGTAAATGTGACACAATACCTCTGCCCATAAAATATCTTCTGTGCTCGCATGCATTTCACATGCTCACAGACATCATAAACAAGAGAGAGACAGACCTCTTCCTAAATCAAAGTGTCGGAGAGTGAGAGAGAAAGAGCATTGTGTCAATTCTAAAAAGTCTCTTCTATTGATAGATGAGGGTGAAAACACTGAAAAACAAGAAGGGTCATGTGAGTGCAAGAGGAGCTGAGTGTCATCATCCCCCGCAGCTGCAGGGGTTCACAATAATCCATGTCGCTTGGTGGCCAAGACAGGCCTTATTTGCATCCTTTGAAACTGAGGGCACAGGATTACGACAAAATGAAAAGGTGAGTGAAGAAATCCTAGAATAGTCCTCGCTGACTCCGATTACAGCACATATAACTTTCATGTCAACCAATATTCTTGCCGTAAGAAATGGTGGACACACTACCCCACTATGCCTTGCACCACATGCTATCTTCTTCGAAAAAAGTAACCGGAGAAAAGCTGTTTCGACCAAAAGCACTCCCTGGGCCAATCCTCTATCTTAACTCATTCGAGACGAACGGCATCCGGATACGCGGCTTAAGCACGAGTAAAAATAGGCTTCCTTCAATTTCATCAATACCCTACATCCTGGTGCCCCTCCTGAGTAGTTGTCCCAGTACATGTGCAGTATGATGGACAAAATAGCTAGGCCATAATACAGTATGATGGACAAAATACCTAGCCCACAAGCCCCAACATGCTACCACCAGGTGTGAATCGACTATGATAGTTCAAGGGTGGTGTCAAAAGAGCTTGGTGCCTGTAGGCACCAAGCTATTTTGACACCACCCTTGAACTATCATGGTACATCTGTCTCCAAAACTGTGATGTAGTCCTCAAAGACATGTTAGCTCACTACATCCTAATTTTTCATATGAGCCAACACGTGTCTTTTCAACGATCTTGACTGATCTTGTCTGAACTGCTCATGAAAATCGAAGCTTCTCGCCAAGGAAAGGGGCTCAATGCTGGCCTGGGATGTGCCTGGGCCATTTAAAATTGTTTATTTTGTATCAAAACATGCAAGAAACCGAGCATCATCTGAGTTTTACTGCCTCCATAAGGTGCCCAAAGAATGTTTGTCGTGTAATGGCCTTCACGAGGTGCCCCCAAAATGTTGGTCATGTCTACAGAAGCAACGAAATGAAAAGAAAGATCAATAAGGAGTGCTAGACTGGAATTAATGGAAAAAGATTTGAGCGGTCTTCTGGGAACAGGCAACTAGCCAAGAAACGTCAGCTACATCCAAAGTGCTTCACTCCCTCACATTATATGGCACCAGTATCAGTGGATGGATCGACCATGATCTGTCAAGGGTAGTACCAGATTACCTCCATGCCTGCATAGGTGCCATGCTAATCTGGCACTACCTTTGAGTGATCAAGGTCAATCCACTTCCTGAGAAATGGACCTTGTGTTGTTGCTGTTGTTTTTCTACTTAGATGACATGGCGCTTTGAAGATGATTTGAGGGAACAAACCATTTGGCTCTTGAATTAAAAGAGAGAATCCGTTTTCTCTCTGCACATCTTTTATGAAGTCGCCCACACTGTGTGCTCCTAGCAAACTCCATGTCCACGCAATCTCCGCAAACAGAAACTGGACTCAAGTCAGGGATTCTTTCCAATCTTTCCCGTCAGAACTCTGTGAAAAGCTCCTAGGGCACCAAAGATATCTGCCTGCCAGAAATACTACTGTGTTCTTCCCAGTTTTGTTTGTTTGTTAGAGCACACGTCCCAAACAGTTTATTATAATAATAATAATAAATAGTTCTTGTATAGCGCTGTTCTCCAGGAAAACATTGGACTCACTGCGCATGCACAACGCACACTCTCTCTCAGACACACACACAATGTTTGCCAGACTGAAGCGAAGACGCTAAGAAGTAACCATGTGGATTATCATGCGGATTATCAAGTGCACATCAGGACAGAAGATATCTTCCAATTTGCAAACATGTTTTGAGAGTACACCCTACCAACATTTTTCCCAAACAGAAACCAAGACATCCACTTTACACCAATACAGAGCGTTCCATGTACAGCAAGACAGACGGAGCGTTTGAGAGGTGTGTTACGTCTGGGGGATGCTGTGTGCAATAGGCATGCAAACAAGAAAACGATCATTTTTCTATTTAGTTGGGTTTTTTTTTAAGGTAAGGTAAGCAGGAAGTTAATTTGTTGATAATATGTAGTATGTATACTCACCGGCGGCCTCAAGAATCTCCTTGTCAATGATGTCACTAGGCAGACAGAGGATGCCATGCACACTCTGCACGCACTGCAACAGCTCACCACGTGGCACCGCCTCCTCACTGTCCCACTGGCTAATGTTGCACGTGCTCATCAATATGTCCAGTCCCCGCTGGGGCACACGACGTGTGATGTACACCAGGGGCCGGCAGCTTGAGTACAGGGAGCGGGAGCGGGGTCGTCCGCGCATAGCGGCAAAGTTGTCCAGGTCATACTCGTAACCCCCGAACGACATGGTTCTGCCAAACACGGGGCTGTCGTCTGTCAGGTCAGCGGAGGTGTTGGAAACTTCAGCTGAAGTGTCGGCCATCTTGTCTACAGGGGACTGAGAATAAAAAATTTGGGATGGAAAACTTTCTTATCTAATCAAATGTGAAGAACTCCAACGTTGGTCAACAATTAGTATTCTTATTCGCTGATGGATTATAAGCCTTTGTGATGAATATGGTGATGATATTTCACTTGTCAGAAATTAAACGAGCCGGGAAAATTTGAAGAACAACCAGGAAAAGCTGTGAGATTAAATAATCCAGCAGTTCAAGTTATTCCGCGTGCGTAAGCTGTTCGAGAAAGCCGTAGCTTCTGAGCATGGATCGTCTGGCCTGCAGAGAAATATTGGCTTTTGCAGACTCCAGCTTTACTGCTGACGTATTTCAGGTGCTGCAGTTTTGACCGGAAGTTGTCAGCTGACCTAAATATCCAATCAGATCTTGACAGCAGCTCCAGGAACCTCCAGTTGTTCAGACACTACTATATCCGCTGTGGGCAGGTCGTTTTCTTGGTAAATGAAGTAGAGGACAGGACTTGAAACTCTTGTCTGTTCACCTGCAAAGACAAAGCAGAAGACCTGATTATATAGTGACGTGTCAGCTTCCGTAAACTGAGAAAAGTCTGCACACTATCGCTCTCTCTTATCTAAGCTTTAACCCTTATCATTCGGAATACACCAGTGAGTGAAATAAGTTTAACTAAAATAGTTCAAGGGTAGTGCCAGAATAGCTTGGCGCCTCTAGGCACCAAGCTATTCTGGCGCCAGCCTTGAACTAAAGCCACTGGTCTGTATCTTTATCTGTAAGTACTATAATGTAGCTTACATATGGCAGTGTACAAATTTGAAGCCTCAGTATGATATGGGTTAAGAATACTTTTTTTTTTTTTTAGTCTGAGAGTGACATAATGAAGACGACCATACCTTTTTTAAGTCTGCACACTCTCTCTCTCTCTCTTATCTAAGCTTTAAGAATACTTGTTTTTTTAGTCTGAGAGTAACATAATGAAGATGACCATACCTTCTTTTTTTTCTTTTCTTTAAACCCATATCATACTGAGGCTAAAAAAAGCTTCAAATTTGTACTCTGGCTATGCAAGCTACATTACAGTACTTACAGATACGGATACTAAAATAGTTCAAGGGTGGTGCCAGAATAGCTTGGCGCTTAGAGGCGCCAAGCTATTCTGGCACTACCCTTGAACTATTTTAGTCAAACTTATTTCACACACTGGTGTAATGATAAGGGGTAAGCGCACCTAGCAACATGCAACGTCGGACTTGGAGTGTTATTTCAGTAACACTAGCAATTCTGCCGACAATGTCACAGAGATTGAGCCACGTGTGTCACAGGTAATCGGGTACAGGCCCCTGGTATTATGGCAGCGCAAATATACGTGTACATTACGCAGTCCAAAAGAGCTACAAGTCCTTCCATCTCTACGAGGTACAAACCCTCAATGCCATGCGGCAGGGTGTGATCTTTTAACAATCCACACTTTGATTGATATTAGGATCAACCTCGTCTACATTATATCGTTACTGCTCAGACCGAGGAAGGTGTGAGACCTGTCTACTGTACTGCTCACGGTAGGGTAACGCAATCCCTCTCAGGTTAAACCCCACCCGGGTCTGCCCTGGGGGACTTGGGTGGGGTTAGGTATTTTTTAGTTCCCAGGGTCACCCTGGTCAGCCCCACAGGGTGGGTTTTTCTCTCTATTCTGGGGCATGTGTTTCTGTCTACCCGAGGTCCATTCACCTGTATTTGCCTTTTTAAAACTCTCCCTACTGTCTGCACTGCCTGTAGCTCTTGATATTGGATGTGTGTTGCTAAATGGTCTTAGCTTTATTTAGCCCCCTTGTGTTAGGTTTATTTAACGTATTTGACCAGCTGGCGACATACATTCAATGTTCTGTTTTTTTTTTTTTTTTTTTTTCACAAGCAGTGCAGGCACGTCTTGAGAAAGCCTTGTTGCTGTCGGGACGTTAAGCAATGTACAATCAATCAATCAACCTCTCAGGTTACGGTCACCAACGCAATGAATCTTACCCACAAGCAGAGCAATGGCCATGAGGCCGGCATCGGCCTGATGATCTTCTGCTAAAGGGGTAACTTAATTATATCGCGTGTGTACAATGGCCCTTTTGACCTACTTCTGCAAAAGTCACCAGAAGTAAAAAATGAGCAAGCTTTTTTGGTCATTTTTAAGCAGTTTTATGGGCGTGCTAAACGTGTATACAGTGGGTTGATCCTTTGGTAGGATATATCATTAAAAAAAACTATCCACTGTTTAAATTTACTATAGGACTTGGGAAGTTCCCCGCGTTGGAGCATCGGCTGCCACGCCACCATCTTGAGAGGACACGCTAGCCTGGCGATAGACTTCGCCCTGTGCATAGCAAGCAGCCTGATGCTAAAGTAATGACTCTCGAAGTAGGCGTTTACTTTCGAAGCTATGGACTACATCGCTGTGCATGCGGCCCCAGATAGTAGCGAAGTAGTGTTTCAACACGTTAATCTTCATGTTTCTTCCTCTTTGGAAACAAACAAAAACAGATTCTGGTGTGCAGTTTCCTACGGTGATGGCAAGACTTGCTGTTATTGCCTAAAGCTCGTCAGGACTGACTTTCCTGACATAGTCCTGATAGCGATTTCCCGATGAGCGCACGAGTCACATATCCTCTCAAGATGGCCGCCACGACTAGTGTGATGACGTCAGCTTCCTGAGCCCTATATTATGGAAAAACTGGTAACTGTAAGGGTAAAATTACAGAGCAAAAGCAATGGGTACATCAGGATGAAAAGGGCTACCACGACCGGCTCGGTGCGACAGTGTTGAGTTTGTTGCGCCTTTCTCCAAAGAGCCGCTGGCCTTTGAAAGCTAAAGGAATCCTCTCAACCATACCCCGCTTATTCAAGTACACCTGTGGCCGCTAAAATGATGTCAGAATAACCTACTTTCCACACAAACGGGGTACATAGGTATAGTCACGTTCGCGGGCAAAGAGACCTGCATAATGTTACACCACATGTTGACTGGAGCTCTGTCAACCACCTAGAGTCAAAGAGACCTGCATAATGTTAACTACATGTTGACTGGGGCTCTATCAACCACCTAGAGTCACGTTCGCGGGCAAAGAGACCTGCATAATGTTACACTACATGTTGACTGGGGCTCTGTCAACCACCTAGAGTCAAAGAGACCTGCATAATGTTAACTACATGTTGACTGGGGCTCTATCAACCACCTAGAGTCACGTTCGCGGGCAAAGAGACCTGCATAATGTTACACTACATGTTGACTGGGGCTCTGTCAACCACCTAGAGTCAAAGAGACCTGCATAATGTTAACTACATGTTGACTGGGGCTCTATCAACCACCTAGTCACGTTCGCGGGCAAAGAGACCTGCATAATGTTACACCACATGTTGACTGGAGCTCTGTCAACCACCTAGAGTCAAAGAGACCTGCATAATGTTACACTACATGTTGACTGGGGCTCTGTCAACCACCTAGAGTCAAAGAGACCTGCATAATGTTACACTACATGTTGACTGGAGTCAAAGAGCTGGTAGAGGCTACTAGTAATTCTCTCTGCCATCATCAGTTGAACAAAATTTATGTTCCCTAGATCCTTTTTGGACAGTTACCGGCATTATCTGGGATGTTGACATTAGCGATATGCGACACTTTAAATTGTTAACCACGTCCATGTAGTGGTATTAGTGTATTGACCAATGGCTTTAGTTCAAGGGTGGTGCCAGAATAGCTTGGCGCCTAGAGGCGCCAAGCTATTCTGGCACCACCTTTGAACTGTTTTCGTCAAACATATTTCACACACTGGTGTATTCCGAATGATAAGGGTCTTAATATCCCAAGTTTTATTTTGCAAAGTGTCCGAAGGGTGCATCAGAAACTTCAGTGAGCCGTGGAACATTGCTGAACCTGCTTAATCCTTTCAGCCCCAAGGTCCCATTTCTCAAATTATGGAGGTGTTTCCTAACGACTATGTACCAGTTGCAGGAGATGGCTTGACCGTGATAATTCAAGGGTTGTGCCAGATTAGCTTGGCGCCTTCAGGCGCCAAGCTAATCTAGCACTACCCTTGAATTATCATGGTCAAGCCATCTCTTGCTGTAGAGATCTGGGGCTAAAGGGTTAAAGTTGCTTTGGCCTTTGGTGCTATGATTATTCAGTCAAATGGAGGCTATTCAAATGATGTATGTACACTCAAAATGGCCAGGTCGGCTGCTTGGCGTTGTTCAGTGAAATTACATCCAAGTTACTACCAAGGAATTACCTTTTGTGACTTTTGTGGTTTGTGGGATAGCCAATCATGTGGTGTTGAAGATGGAATACCGATGCTGGATATACAAGTAAAATGGCCAGGACCAAGCGCTATGTACAGTCGGTTTGCAGTGCTTTTGGCAGACTTGGAGATCGGAATACAACGTTACACCACAAAAAGGCAGACTGGCCCTTATCATTCGGAACACACCAGTGTGTGAAATGAGTTTGACTAAAATAGTTCAAGGGTAGTGCCAGAATAGCTTGGTGCCTCTAGGCGCCAAGTCATTCTGGCACCGCCCTTGAACTAAAGCCATTGGTCTATATCCTTATCTGTAAGTACTATAATGTATCTTGCATATGGCAGTGTAAAATTTTGAAGCTTTTACTTTTAGCCTCGGTATGATATGGGATAATAAGAACTCAGGGGCTTAGATAATGACCAAAAATATATATGCACGGTTTATAATTATGATACCTAAGGCCCCCACCCCAAACCAAAACAACACTAAAAATGTGATAGTATAGGCAGCAGCATTGAGAGAAAACTTGAACATCTGGAGCCAGTGTTAAGGGGAAGATGTTGCAATATTGCAGCCCTCAGTGGACTGCGGGTGAAGAGAATGCCATGACATTAAGACACAAGAGCTTGGCGACTCCACTTTGTGAAGTAAACTTCAGTGATGTGAACATAGGATACTTTCAGATATTAATCTGTTATATCCTGTGGCTGATTTTGAAAAATAATTTGCTTGTTTTCCTATGAAGGCTACACTACAGATTAGGAGCTAGCTCAACCGTTTTAGTTCAAGGGCGGTGCCAGAATAGCTTGGTGCCTTAAGCGCCAAGCTATTCTTACACCACCCTTGGACTATCGTAGGCAACTTTATTTCAAGCGATGAGTCTATCACAGGCAACTTATTTCAAGCGACTAGTCTATCGTAGGCAACCTATTTCAAGCGATGAGTCTATCACAGGCAACTTATTTCAAGCGACGAGTCTATCGCAGGCAACTCATTTCAAGCGATGAGTCTATCGCAGGCAACTTATTTCAAGCGATGAGTCTATCGTAGGCAACCTATTTCAAACGATGAGTCTATCGTAGGCAACTTATTTCAAGCGATGAGTCTATCGTAGGCAACCTATTTCAAACGATGAGTCTATCGTAGGCAACTTATTTCAAGCGATGAGTCTATCGTAGGCAACTTATTTCAAGCGATGAGTCTATCATAGGCAACTTATTTCAAGCGATGAGTCTGTCGTAGGCAACTTAATTCAAGCGATGAGTCTATCGTAGGCAACTTATTCCAAGCGACGAGTCTATCGTAGGCAACTTATTTCAAGCGATGAGTCGTATCGTAGGCAACTTATTTCAAGCGACGAGTCGTATCGTAGGCAACTTATTTCAAGCGACGAGTCGTATCGTAGGCAACTTATTTCAAGCGATGAGTCGTATCGTAGGCAACTTATTTCAAGCGATGAGTCGTATCGTAGGCAACTTATTTCAAGCGATGAGTCGTATCGTAGGCAACTTATTTCAAGCGATGAGTCTATCGTAGGCAACTTATTTCAAGCGATGAGTCATATCGTAGGCAACTTATTTCAAGCGATGAGTTTATCTGGAAACAAAAGGGTTAATAGTCCTTTATGACTGAAATGACTCCCGAGTTTTTGACGGGCCTCACATTACCCTACTTTATCGTAAGGTTCTATACGCCTGCAGTCAGTGAACCGTGACACAACAAAGGCACAAAGCTGATGCAGGCGGCATGAAAACGCCTACGTCCGCACTTGGGTACGACGTGTCTCGGTGAAAAGTGCGCTATTTCGCAATCGACTCAGTTTTTGGCATTTCCATTCTCTTGGCTACCATACTCTTGTGGAATTTTGTCCCTCATGGAATACCATCAGTCCTCGAGAGGCCTAGGTTTGCATCATAGGCTGTGCCGGATGCTGGAGCTCAGGAAAAGCTCTGCCTCTTCACTGTATGGATCGGTTTCAATCATAGGGGCCTGACGAGTGGTACTGTGATTAAATGCAAATCCGCTGCGCCATGGGGTGCGCGCCACCGTGTCCACTAGCTCAATTCAGAATACAAGGGAGGAAACGAAAGGCACGCGCGAAATTCTAGCTGTGGCCGGAAGTATCCCGGACCTCTTTCTCAACATCTAGTGTACAACGTTAAACCCTTTAGTAGAGTGCCGTGAAAGAGGCTGCACTGCTGTGCGTTCATTGTTTTCTGCTGCGTTTACTCTGAAATCGAAGACCGCGAATTACTCGAAAAGATATTGACAACCGAGCAGTGAATACGGTGGACTTTGGGATGAAATCCACTTTTTGTTTTGGTGTTGTTGTTAAGGTAGTTACGTCCAGTCATTTTGAAATACCTCATGTCACTGTGAAAATGCATGTTTTTTTCCCACACGGCTCTGGCCTGGTTTGTGTGCATACAGGTGCGTGTCCGTGCTACACGTGTGTCGTCCGTCGTGGCTGAAGACTTAAATGACTGCTTCAGTACAACTAACATGGCACACCCCGCCACTTCAAATGCATTTCTGTTGTAAATCACAGAAAAATGTGACAACTGACATGTTGTAGGGGAACACATGCACAAGGCATACTACACAGCACCCATCCAATCATTACACGCTTTCCAAAATAAAAATAGCATGGATTGTTTATAGCACTTTGTATGTGTAGGGGTGAGGCTTCACCAGCGAAATCTTGTACTGGTAAGTAGGTCAGGCTTTCATGAACAGATTCAACCTCGCTGTAGCTTAACTCATGCTACCACAACACCGAAATCCTTAAATTTTGCCGTTGTCCTCTGAAGACTGCATTGCAGTGCAGGACACAGATCGACCATGATAGTTCAAGGGTGATGCCTGAATAGCTTGGCGCCCATATAGGCGCCAAGCTATTCTGGCATCACCCTTGAACTTTCATGGTCGATCCTTATCTTGCTGTGGTGCGTCTGGGGTAGAATGAGTTAAGACAAGATGGGATGAACCATAACCCTCAAAGTTCCTTCTTATATGAGAGCTGTCCTCACTGTCAAGGGTCTCTACCTTTTGTCTTTGACCTGATTCTGATGTTGAATTATCTCCTATTGAAAAAGTCTCGCAAATCTGCCAATGCGTCGGTGAGTTCTATAAGGGGCGCAGGACATACGCGTCATTGATTTGTCATAACGTCATTTGTCAGGACGTAAGTTTTAGTTTTAACGTAATTTTATAGTTTACGTGGTATGAGTTTCACTTTCGCTTCATAGGCTTGAGAAAATAGTGTGACAAAACTAGAACTTCACGGTACAATTTCAGTCTTGCTATAATTTGTGTGAAAGCAGGTTGACTTTACCTAGCTACATGATATACTAAGTACACGGGTCACTTGCATGCTTTTTTGAAAGCGCGTCGATTTGTGTGTGCGTGCGCGATCAAACATCTCCAAGACTGAGGCATAGATCCTCATGTGCTTGGAGGGTGCATGAGGATCTATTCCTCCTGGAGATGTGCACGTTTGTGTGTGTGAGAGAGAGAGAGGGTGTGTGAGAGAGAGAATTACGTCATATTTAGCGTATTTATGTCAGTGTCTGCGTGATGATGGAGTTGCCTCTTTTACGTCACCGCCACTGACTTTTTCTGGTTGCCTCTTTTACATCACTGACTTTTTCTGGATGCCAAGTTTTTGTGTACTGTTTTAATTCTTTTCTGAAAAGAATTAATTTTTACTAAAGAAGTTGAAAGGATACAAAGCTGGCTAACGAACTCATCCAATGTCTTTCTCCAAACAAGATATATCCCAAATTTCAAGTAAATATGACAAAAATTGCGGACTCTTATCTGGGTCAACCGTCTTCCTTACCTATGGTTGTTTATGTCGTAAATGAGACATTCAATTACAATATGCTCGGAGGCTCTCGTGGTCTTAGCCACACCTTTAAGAAAGTATTTCGCCAAGTTTCAAAATAGTGTGTACAGAAATATAGGAGATTCTCTTGTTTACATACTTACGCACACACATACATACGCACATACGGCGCTTGGCGCCAAATGTACGTTCAGCAGCGAGGTTAGCGTAACGAGACATGACGTAATTTTTATCTTGTTTACTTCAATTGTTAGAGATTTAGGCCGCCTAGCCCGCCTCTTGACATCATGGACATGCTATTAAATTCGCCCCACCGCGCGACCCGTCAGTCCTAAAAACGGTCCCTTCAGAAGGGACTTAAAAACCACTGGGGAAACGGAGGGTACATCACCCCCCTCCAGTGAAATACAGAAACACGTATAGGGGGGTTAGTAAAAATCAACCCCCCTCAAACAAGAGGGTGTATAGCTGGCGGGGCCAAAAAGAACCGGGCCTCGGACGGTGACTATCAACAAGGGAGAGAACAAAGAGCACACCACCAACCAAGCAAGACGGAGGGAGGACCCAAGCGTCCACGAGAGCACGGGCTCTCCCCAACGACCCAGCCCCTTGGGGCGCGGGCAGATATGATGAGTGAAGAAACAAAGTGATGCGCGTGCATCAGCGACGAACAGTCAGGACAGACCCCCACCCCCCAACTCCCCTGGCTCCCCCCCCCCCCCCCCCCCCCCCCCCCCCCCCCCCCGGACGAAATCAGCGAGAGCTGGAAGTCCATGTCCCTTTTAATATCATCATCATCAACCACTGGTTTAGTTCGAGAAACGTGCTGCACAGTGTGTATTTATTATCTGTATTGACCTCTTTTGTTCACTATTCCTAAAAACGTTTCCTAAAGCCTGCGCGGTGGAGCTTTTCGGTGGAGTGCAGTGTGCGCAGTACTGGCCCCACCCTTTAAACCCTTGGTTCATCTGGTGTAGGGGGCTCTGGATAGAGGTAGCACCTTTGCTGTTCGGCAGCTGCGTCCTACATAGGACGGACGGGCATCACTGGTCCTCATCCATCTCCTTAATCTCTCACGTGCTGGCTCCAAGCGCCACACCCTGGCAAACCACCTCAGCTGGTGGGCTAAACCACGTGAGGGGGTGGTGTTCACATTGCACCACTAGGCGGATGAGCTGTTTCTGACAGCCAACGGCTAGAGGACGGAGGAGATCAGGTTGGATCCAACGGCCAAATGTGGGGGAGTAAACCTTTCAAATCAGGAGTGGAGCCCCGAAGGCAGACAGCTGCCTGTATTCACGCACTGTTCTGGCAGCTCCTGCAGCCAAACTGGTGCCAAACGTACTGCTTTGCATTCCTTTGGATACATCAGCGAGGCCGAGAGGGGGATCTTGACGACTGGGCACCCCAGGATCTCCATAAACTTCGCCCAGGCTTGCGCCCTGGAGAGGTCACTCCAGTGACTGACCCAGCAAGCGCATATACCCATTGTCTTCCGAGACAGGATGCCAAACAACAATCATCTGCCATGGCCTAGCAAGCTGGGACGATGGCATTGAGGTCCTCGGGTCGTAGGTTTTATATCAGACTGTCCTTGTCCTAGTCTCTGGCTCAAAAGCCTTCCCCGGAGACACGGGGGCTTTGATGTCAGGGGTTTCCTCCCTTAGCCTTTCCGCAGCCAAGCGGCCAGGCCTGCAAGGCAGCAGGCGACTTGTGGAGGGCGGGGTCGTCTATGTCCCGTGCAGATGTGAACATCTGCCCACTGCCCAGTTCACTATGATGGAGAACAAAATACATAAATATTGATCATTGATTCGCCACATCAAACAGAAGCGATCAATCTGTAGTCTGTACACACTGTGAACGCGCTTTTACAGCAGGTACAGACACACGCCTCGCCAGCACCAAGCACAGAACTGGAAGTGAACACAGTGTAACACTTACCGGTCGGTCAAGTAGCTGGACTGAGCGTTGTTTGTGTCGTGCTGACCGCAAGCTTGTGCAGATCCAGGCCGTCTGCTATCTACTGCGTTCATCTACGCCTTGACGCAGACTGTGCACAGTTTATGGTAGGTGTCGGTGTGTAGCTCACGTTTGAGACGCTCTAAAACAATAGTCGAGTGCTGTGAAGTGACACACCGCCTTATCTGTGAGACGATGTGTTGTTTTGCAGAGCGCCAAGGTAGAAGTGAGTCGGCTTGTCTACGTCACAAACTGTACAAGCCAAAATTCGGTTACAAGGCCCCGCCCACACAGTCTTAGGCACAACCCCCACCACCTCACTGTTCGAGCACTCAGGCTGTATTGCAACAGACCTATCATATACAAAAGGGTTTTAACGAGCCCATGAGTAGAGGTCTGGCCTTTGAGGATTTAAGATTGTTGCAGATTAAAAGGGACGGCTAAGGACTGCATAAAAGTAAAACCCAAAGCTTGACTGAGGCCGCTTGCATGAAAAGACACACGGTGGTTATGGTGATCGGTTGAGGTCAAAACACTAGCGAAATGACGGATTGAATGATACACACAGTGTGCAAAGGCCATCGGGCCGCCCTTGACCCGCGCACGGCCAACATCGGCCCGATAGCTTCTTGCTCATTGGCACACAGCATAAATGTTATTTCTATTTATGTCCCCCATTATAGGAGCCTTCGAGCTTCAGTTGTACTGAAATGGGACACAACCGGCTGGGCAACCGCATGCACACAGCCACCACACTCACTCAACTGAATGCAATACAGAAGAGGAACAAGATACGTCACGCCCAAAACTCAGAAGACACTGTGCAATGCAATGCAACAGTTTTCAACCTTCAAAGCAACCCTCCACCACATAAATCCTGCATGGAACAATATCATGAGACTTCTCCAAAAACCTACATTAACCATGTCCAGCCGCAACCTGAACCGAAAGTTTGGGCATCAAGGCATTTTGCAGCATCAAGCGTCATTCTTGCAGACGTCGAGTTGAAAGCTTTTTCCAAAGTCCAGAAGTAAGTAGAGAAGAACACAACTGAAAAAGAAACACACTTAGAAATGACAGTTACAACATATTAACTGGAAGTATTACTATGCTCATTTCTGATTGGTTTATTTTAAAATAATATGATAGCACGATGGACTATTTCACAGCATCATGATCTAAAGCTGAGTGTTGTACTCTTACATGGATAATTACACAGGGGCGGATCGAAGGGAACTGGGGCCAGGGGGGAGGGGAAGGAGAGAAAGGGGGTGGTGGGGGAAGGGGGTGGAAAGGGGTTCCATACCAAAATTACTGTAACCCTTTTAGCCCCGAGGTCCCATTTCTCAAATTTTAGAGGTGTTGCCTAATGCGAACTTTGTACCAGTTGCAGGAGATTGATTGACCATGATAATTCAAGGGTAGTGCCAGATTCGCATGGCGCCTGAAGGCGCCAAGCGAATCTGGCACTACCCTTGAATTATCATGGTCAATCAATCTCCAAGGCGCCAAGCGAATCTGGCACTACCCTTGAATTATCATGGTCAATCAATCTCCTGCTCAGTGTGGACTCAGGGATAAAATGGGTTGAAATGGTACATGAAACTCCCTGTTTGGAGTTTGGAATTCCCCCCTCCCCCCAAGAAACCCCCCCCCAAAAAAAAAAAAAACAACAAAAAAAAAAAAACACACACTTTTTGATATTTTGGCAGGTAGTGACTATAAGGTGCAACAGACCCTCACACTCGCTGATGTTTGATTCCGGGTCAATGGTCATCTCCGCATGACGTAAGTTTCTTCTCTTGATATCTCTATGGCGTGAGCCTTTTGCTAAGCACACCAAGAGACTGTGTCGCATGACAGCTCGCGGATATTCCTCGTCAGACGCCTATGCTATACAGCCGGGAAGCCTGACATGACTGATGAGGCTTACCACAATCGTGTAAAAAATGTGCGTCATCATTCCAAATGTACGTCATCATTCCAAATGTACGTCATCATTCAGCTACCTTCACCCATTACATCCTGAGGCTGAATTGTTTGTTTGTCCTGTGAAGGCCGCCTACATTACAGTTTAGGAGATAGATAAACCATTTTAGTTCACTGCAGAATGGCGTTGCCAGAACAGCTTGGCGCCGCCTCAGGCGCCAACCTACTCTGGCACCTCCCTTGAACTATCATAGTGTAATTAATTTCAAGCAGTAGTATATCAGGATGAAAGGGGTTTTGACAAGTAGTTGGGTGGGGAGACAGGAATATAATGCCCATGCAATCAATGAGCCCCGGCCTGACCTCACATTGTACACTTCCATCATCTCTTTTCCCTTCTCCTTCCCTTGATTTAATTGGTTGTTTATACTGACGAAAGAACACTTTGAAGAGCTCCTGAATAGACCAGCACCGAAGAACCCACCAGACATCGAACCTGCTGAAGCGTACCTACCTATAGAGGACAGCCCACCCACAAGAGAAGAAATTAGGATGGCCATTAAGCAGCTCAGGAATGGAAAAGCAGCAGGACCAGACAGCATCCCAGCTGAGGCGCTGAAGTCGGACTTAGAAACAACAGTGGGAATGCTATACCCACTATTTAAGAAGATCTGGGAACAGGAACAAATACCAGCTGACTGGAAAGAGGGATATCTTATTAAGATTCCGAAGAAAGGAGACATTAGTAACTGCACCAATTACAGAGGGATCACGCTCTTATCAGTGCCGGGGAAAGTATTCAATAGGGTTCTGCTGAACAGAATGAAAGACCCAGTCGACGCCCTACTTAGAGATCAACAGGCTGGCTTTCGCAAAAATCGATCCTGCACTGACCAGAAAGTTGCCACGCTGCGAATTATAATTGAGCAGTCGTTAGAGTGGAACTCACCCCTGTACATCAATTTCCTTGACTATGAGAAAGCATTTGACAGCGTGGACAGAGAGACCCAATGGAAGCTCCTATGGCACTATGGGATACCTGAAAAAATCTCCACCATTATCAGGAACTCATATCAGGATCTAAGTTGTAAAGTGGTACATGGAGGGCAACTCACTGAGGCATTCCAGGTGAGGACAGGCGTCAGACAAGGATGTCTTCTCTCGCCATTCCTCTTTCTACTGGCGATTGACTGGATTATGAAGACCTCTACAGCTCAGAGAAGAAATGGAATCCAGTGGACACCTTGGAAGCAGCTAACTGACCTGGACTTCGCAGATGACTTGGCCCTACTATCACACACTCAGCAGCAGATGCAGGAGATGACAACCAGAGTAGCAGATACCTCCGCACAGGTTGGCCTCAATATTCACAAAGGCAAGAGTAAGATACTCAAGACAAACACAGCCACCACCAACCCGATTACGCTTGACAAAGAAGCACTGGAGGAGGTGGATGCCTTTACTTATTTGGGTAGCGTCATCGACAAACAGGGAGGCTCAGATACAGATGTCAAGCAAAGGATAGGGAAAGCACGAACAGCATTTATACAATTGAGAAACATCTGGAGATCCAAAGAACTACTAACCAAGACCAAAGTCAGGATCTTCAACACCAATGTCAAGGCAGTTCTTCTATACGGAGCAGAAACTTGGAGAACAATAGTTGCCATCACAAAGAGAATACAAGTCTTCATTAACAACTGCCTGCGCAAGATCCTAAATATCCATTGGCCAGAGACCATCAGCAACAACGAACTCTGGAACAGAACCAACCAGCTGCCTGCAGAAGACGAAATTAAACAACGACGTTGGAGATGGATAGGGCACACCTTACGTAAGCCAGCAGACAACATCACCAGGCAAGCCCTAACATGGAATCCACAGGGCACGCGTAAAAGAGGCAGACCAAGAAACACATGGCGCCGGGAACTGGATGCAGACCTTAAGACCATGAAGATGACCTGGAACCAAGTGGAAAGGAGAGCCCGGGACAGAGACTCTTGGAGATCCTTTGTAGGCGGCCTATGCCCCAGTAGGGGTGCAAGGCATAAGTAAGTAAGTAAGTTATACTGACGGGTTCTAAAGTGTTCCCGCCTGTATTTATCACAAATCACCTACTTATTGCCAAATGTTAAACAAGATGGGATGAATCATAACCCACAAAGTCCCTTGTATAATGCGAGCTGCCCTCGCTGTCAAGGGTCTCTACCTTTCGTCTTTGACCTAATTCTGATGTTGAAATATCTCCTTTTGAAAAAGCCTAGCAGATCTGTCAATGCGCCACAGTGAATTCGAGGCTAAAAGGGGCGCAGTGCATAAGCGTCATTGCTTTGTCAAACGTGTTTATCATGAGCTATTTTTGTTTTTTACGTAATTTTATATTTAGCCCGTGATATGAGTTTCACTTTCGCTTCAAGACTTGAGAAAATGGTGACAAAACTAGAATTTCACGGTACGATTTCAGTCTTGCTATATAATTTGTATGAAATCAGGTTGACTTTATCTAGCTACACGATACACTAAGTACACCAGCATGCTCTTCTGAAAGCGAGTCGATGAGTGATGGTGTGTGTGTGTGCCGGTGTGTGTGTGTGTGTGTGTGTGTGTGTGTGTGTGTGTGTGTGTGTGTGTGTGTGTGTGCACACTCCAAACATCTCCAAGAGGCATAGATCCTCATGCGCCCTCAGGGCGCATGAGGATCTATGCCTCTTGGAGATGTGCGCATGTGTATGTGTGTGTGAGAGAGAGAGACTGCGGGGGGAGAGAGAGAGAGAGAGAGAGAGAGAGAGAGAGAGAGAGAGAGAGAGAGAGAGAGAGAGAGAGAGAGAGAGAGAGAGAGAGAGAGTTACGTCATATTTAGAGTATTGCGTCAGTGTCTGCGTAGTGACGGAGTTGCTTCTTTTACGCCACCGCCACTGTCTGACTTTCTTCAGAAGTCAAGGTTCTATACTGTTTTAATTTTTTTCTGAAAAGAATTAATTTTTATTGAAGAAGTTGAAAAGATACAAAGCTGGCTAACGAACTCATCCAATGTCTTTCTCCAAGCTAGCAATATTCACAATTTCAAGTAAATATGACAAAATTACGGACTCTAATCTGGATCAACCAACTTTTTATAAACTGTCTTTTATGTCTTCAAGGAGACATCCCGTTACAAAATGTTAGTAGGCTCTCTTAGCCACCCCTTAGAAAAAATATTTCGCGGCCAAGTTTAAAAGCTTGTGCGTACGGCAATGTCGGAGATTCTCGTGTTTAGTTGACATACATACGCACACATATACGGTGCGGCTTCGCGCCAAATGTACGCTCAGCAGCGAGGTTGGCGTAACTAGACATGACATAATTATTATCTTGTTATTTTAATTGTTAGAGGTTTAGCCTGCCCGTCTTTGACATCATGGACATGCTATTAAATTCGCCCCACCGGGACCCGTCCTAAAAAGTCCCTTCTAAATAGAAGGGACTTAAAAACAACCACTGAAGTGAACATAATCAATAATCAGTCCAACTGCCGGAGCCCTACTGAGGTTGTGTATTAACTGAGCGCTGATCAAAGGATGTGCGTGCTGGATACATAAATGTAAAGTTAACCTCAGGATTTGATAAACAGAGGACGGACAGAAGCAGAGTTTCCTATACGTATCGCCATGCAGCAGAGACATACTTACATCAACATACACGTACATACACGAATATGACATAGTTTGTGTTCCATACATCGTGCAGTGGGTGTCGGCCGAACCTGCCTTCTGATTGGTGCGGCGCGCCACACCTCCAAGGCAAGGTGAAGGTCGCTGATCCTTTGCAAGTTGCTGCGTCCGTTTTAACAAGATTGAGATCACACATTGGCTGTGTGCGTGTGTGCGTTTCGCAAGAAACCAGGAAAAAAACGCACCCAACCTGGTTCAGCTGTTCATCGGCATTCTGACAGGCCAGCCTGAACTATTCATCCATACCCACTGCAAGTGTTATTAAGTGACTAATCTTTTGCGTGTCCGTAGCTGTTTTAGTCGCTTTGATGATTCCTGTGAGGAATACTGAATCGCGCGGACTAAAACCGCTACCGACACGCCGGCAGAGGGCTAGATTTTGCAAGCCGGCAGGGTCCACACATAGATTCTCATGAGCTCCTGCAGCCGCGTGGCTCATCAGAATGTCAGAATGCGGCTTCCAGATGAGAGGGTACGGCGCAGCACTGGCTCTACATAATTGAAAACGAAACTCGATATCAGTGTTTGTTGGTATGACTTACTTTAGCTCACAATACAGGTGATTCACACCGGGAAGTTTCTAGTACACAAGCATGTTGAACGAAATACATGTTATATTGTTCTGCGCACTAGCCAATCAGGTATATGTAAGGTATACTTATTTCGGCTTCTCCTTCGCAGTACTTTGCACAGATATTGAAACGGCACTGAACTTGACCTAGATATCTGCAAGGTGACCCGTCTGTCCCTGAATGATCGGCATAGTCCTTGGCAAATTTCTCCTTCGCAGCGGCGCGTGTTCACGTCAGTACCGTCTACTGATGTCCCTGAATGATCGGCATAGTCCTTGCTTTCAAATTTCTCCTTCGCAGCGGCGCGTGTTGACGTCAGTTGACCGTCTACTGATGTTGTTCGACCGGTCGTGTTAACGGCAACATTTAATCACCTACAGCCCCAAAAGTTGTTGCCACTGTTTACATCAGTAGCCTATGGCCTGGGCCCGTCACAGTACAACGGGAACAGCGGGGTCAGTAGCCTATGGCCTGGGCCCGTCACAGTACAACGGGAACAGCGGGGTCAGTAGCCTATGACCTGGGCCCGTCACAGTACAACGGGAACAGCGGGGTCAGTAGCCTATGGCCTGGGCCCGTCACAGTACAACGGGAACAGCGGGGTCAGTGCCGGAGCCGGGACAGGGAGGGGGGGGGGGCGGGGGCGAATCAGTGTTGCACCGTTATCGGCTGCTGCGATAGTTTTTGAGCTCGTTTGGGTCGAGGTTGTGCTTTTTTAGGAGAGGACGGACGATGGCGGACTTGAAGATATCAGGGACGGAGCCGTTCTCTAGAGATGTGTTGATGATGTCGGTAATGAATGACAGAAGTTTTGGAAGGCCGTCCCGGTAGAGAGAAGTTGGGAGAGGGTCTAGTTCGCAGGTTTTGAGAGGCATGGACTTTATGGTCTTGAGGACTTCAGTCGTCTTGAGAGACGGGCCGGAAGGACGAGAGGGGGGTGCCGGAAAAGGGGGCCCCGCCGGGAGGGCAAGGCGGAGAAGGCAGTGTCGAGTGTGTTGCGCAGAGTTTGGATTTTGTCGGAAAAATAGGTGGAAAAAGCGGACGGGAGTTCTTCTTTGCTGTGTGTGTTGGGGAGAGGAGAGTCTTTAGAAATGCCTAGGAGTGTGTTCATGGTAGCGTAGAGGGTTTTGGAAGAAGTGGATTCCAGGATTTTGTTTTGAATGTGTTTATGTTTGGAGTCGGAGATCATTCTGCAGACTTTGGATCTAGTTGAAAAGAAAAGGGGAGACTTCCAGTGCTCTCCCCTGACAGTGCTATAACCTACTTTACTTTGTAACCTTCCTAAAATATTAGCACTGGCAGTCTCCCCTTTTCTTTTCTTTTATCACTACAATATCGAATGCAACCCCTTCCCCCCTTTTGGCCCCCACCCGGGTCTGCCCTGGGGGACTTGGGTGGGGTAACTACTTTTTAGTTCCCAGGGTCACCCTGGTCAGCCCCACAGGGTGGGTTTTCCTCTCTTTTCTGGGGCATGTGTTTCTGTCTACCCGAGGTCCATTCACCTGTATTTGCCTTTTTAAAACTCTCCCTACTGTCTGCACTGCCTGTAGCTCTTGATATTGGATGTGTGTTGCTAAATGGTCTTAGCTTTATTTGGGCCCCATGTGTTAGGTTTATTTAACGTATTTGACCGGCTGGCGACATATATTCAATGTTCTGTTTACTTTTTTTCACAAGCAGTGCAGGCACGTCCTGAGAAAGCCTTTGTTGCTGTCGGGACGTTAAGCAATGTACAATCAATTCCCCCCTTTTGGTAGGTTCTCTTTTAGGGTGCATGAAAATTTAACTCTAGGTGGTGGCATGGAATGTATGCCCCTGCAGACACCACAGTAAAATGTGGTTGTCATTGCAGGTAGGCAGAATTTCCTGCCTCCTCTAGTATTGCCGATGGTGTGCTGAAGAGGTCGCCAAGACCGAAACAGCTGTCCACACCGGCTAAATATCTGGACCCCCCTTGGGGGACCTAGATTTAAATTTCCATGCACTGAGTGGCTGGAACAGTGGATATGTGATACGCCCCCCTTGGGGGGGGGGGGGGGGCTTCCATATGCATTGCTTTCGGTCAGTTTCTTAGCGCCCCCTCTCTTTCCTGTCTCTTTCAGTTTTTGTGCTTTGGCCACAGTAGATCTATGATCACTGGTCGATCATGCACATTTCTCTCCCCTGACAGTGCTATAACCTATTTTCCTTTGGATCTAGTTGTTTGGAAGATCTGCCTGTGAACGTTGTGGTCAGATGAGCGCCAGAGGCGTTCCGCTTGTCGGCGCTCGCGCTTGGCCTCAGCTATATCGTCAGTGAGCCAGGGGGAGGGGGGTCGGTTGGGTATGGAGCAGGTGGTGACAGGTGCATAGAAGTTTTCGAAGGGAGGAGTCGAAATGGCATGCAAGATCAGGAGAGGAGGCGGGGTCCAGGAGAAGGTCGACAGCTTCGTCGAAGAAGCTCTCTCGGTTGACAGATTTTAGTTTGCGACGAGAGACAAGGAGCTTGGGTTTTTTCGGGGGAGGTAGGTTGAGGGAGACGAGAATAGCAAGGTGGTCAGAGGGAAGCACAGAGGAGCTGTCAGAGTCGAGAAAGAGTTGATCGGAGTGCGGGTGATGATCCAGTCGAGGGTGTGGCCGAGTCGGTGGGTGGGTTTGGTGATGTGTTGTGTAAGATTGTGGTTTGAAAGTGATGTGCAAAGGCGTTTTGTGTCATGGTGGTCGGGTTTGTCGAAGTGGAAGTTAAAGTCGCCAAGAAGGATGTGTTTCCGGGTCGTGTGCTGTAGTGGTCGAGGAGGAGGTCGAACTCGGTGAGGAACATGGAGTTTGTGAGTTTGTTTTGAGAGCTTGGAGGGGGGCGATAGATACATGAGAAGATGAGGGACTGGCAGGGAGTGTTTCTACGGCCTCGACAGATTCAAAGGAGGGATGAGCAAAAGGTAAAAACTGAGAGAAGGAGAGGTGAGCGGAAAGACAGTCCCTGTAGATGATGGCAATGCCACCCCCTCTGGAAGCGCGCGGGAAGGAGGCCAGGCGGTAGCCACTCGGAGTGACGCTGGCGATGATGGGTTCATCGCCAGCTGAGCAGAGCCACGTTTCGGTGATCACGACAACATCTAGGTCATTGTCTAGAATGAAATCTGAAATCACGTCGGCTTTGCCATCTTTGCCATCCATGACCCTTTAACCTTTGTGGGTAGTAAACAATATTAGTACGCATAGAGAGATCTTATCATCAGCCACCTTTCTGCTAATTGTGGTTGATAAAGTTCTGCAAAAATCCTGATAAAAACTGACTCATTTCCTCATCTCTTGTGACCCTTGACCTTTCCGAGTGGTCGTCCACATTAGCATGCATAGGAAGGTCTTACCATCAGGTATCTCTGTACCAGGTTTGGAAAGGAAGTTATAAATAGTATTTGAAAACAAAAATGGCGATTTGTGACCTACTTCCCGATCTCCTGTGACCCTTTACTTTTCGACCCAAAGGGTCATCCAAGTGAAAATGCATAGGAAGTCTTACCATCAGGTATGGTATCTCTGTACCAAATTTGGGTATGAAATGTGAATAGTATTTGAGGAAAAAAATAGTATTTGAAAAAAAGGCTATTATTTTGTGACCTACTTCCTGATCTCTTGTGACCCTTGACTATTCCGAATGGTCAACCGAATTAGTATGCTAGTAATGTTCAGGTCATTGCCCATATACAGTAGCTGTCCTGTCCCTTCATAACCCGCAACCATAGGGCCCCGACATGACGGACGAGTGGTGCTTTGACTAAATGCAAATCCGCTGCGCCACCACCAGCTGCGCGCCACCGCGTCCTCAAGCTCAATTCAGAATACGAGGAAACGAAAGGCACACAAAGCGGCGAAGCACTGTGATTCCAGAGCAGTTTTCAACCCTCAAAGCAACCATCCGCCTAAAACCTCCAACTGAACAAACTCGGTAGATATTTTGCTACAAATCTATACCAACCTTGTACTCCGATCAAAGCTGATAGTTTAGTATCAAGGCTTTTTGCACAGTCAACCATCATTCATAGCAGACGTCGAGTTGTAGGGTTTTAGATGTTGCCGGAAATACGCCCCATGCTTATTTTTCATTGGTTAATGTAAATTAGCATATCCAATGAAATTAAAATAATGACAAGAGTGCGTCTTACTGTCGACATGAACTTGTGACCCGGCTGCACACAGCAGTCGCTTTGGTACATATTTCCCCCAGCCCGAAAAGGTCTACTTTAATGGAGTCTGGTTTAAACAGTGTTCAGTTGTCAATATCTTTTCGAGTAATTCGCTTCGACTTTAGAGTAAACACGGCAGAAAACAATGGATGCACTGCCGTGCATAGTGACCTCTTTTACGGCACTCTACTAAAAGGTTTAACGTTCAACTTTAGATGTTGAGAAAGAGGTCCGGGATACTTCCGACCACAGCTAGAATTTCGCGGGTGTGCTTCGTTTCCTCCCTTGTATTCTGACGAGCTATTCATACCCGGTGGCCGCGCGCACGCGGTGGCGCAGTGGATTTGCAATACTCGTCAGACTCCTATGCCCACAACCAAGTACTGTGTGGATTAGCGGATCTCGTGATGTGGACACTGAATCCAAACTAACAATGAGGATAAGTTGACCTGTTCTGCCGAATTAACCAAGTCATCACACCAAGCAAGTCTTTACCCAGTGCAAAAAACGACGTTGGCCCGATGGCCTTTTGCGCATTAGGTAACGTAGTACCGAACTCCCATCTCCTCCTTCAAACAATGAACCTCACATTGTGCAAGTAGCCACCATAACATCACAATACACTGAAAATACTCAAACAAGTCAAAAACATTTCATTGACATCACCATGACAAAAACGTTGAACCATTTGTGAAAGAAAACGGAGATTTTATTCAGACAAATTGAGGACACTTGCGAATTTGTTCACACTACATCTGAATTTCGGGGAGAGCGGGGCTAGTCAGGCTGCTGGGGAAGTCCATCCACTGGATGCCGCTCAGAGCCTGGTCACTATTCAGTCATGTTGGTCGCCTGATCACCAAACTACCTGCTGTGTCAATCCGGCGCCCGTGTGTTGTGATACAGTCAGATGAGAGTTAAAATGCTGATTTCGCTTGCTAAAAATCAATTTGTGAAAAGTTTAGATCAGTTTCAATGTTTATAAACGCATTATTCATAGCAGTGAGCAGCACCCCAAGATGCAAGTTACTGTCGGGATGTAACGTTACTGCTGTGTCCACTTTAGTGATACACATGCAGTTGCGCCCGCTAAAACTAATTATGTGTTGGGGCAGTTCAGCCTGTTTTCTATGGGGCAAGTTCGTCCCACAGGCGGACATGCCCCGCAAGGTAAATGGGCCCGCTCCACCCACATTAAACAATTCACGTTTCCTAGATAGATCTACTACAATGATGTATAAAATTTATGACATCTTTTATGCCTGCATCACTACGTAAGGTTCACTTACTCATGAGAATTATTATTATTTTATTATTATTATTATTATTTTATTTATTTATTTATTTATTTATTTATTTTTTTTTTTTTTGGGGGGGGGGGTATGTTAAAAAAACAAACTATTTCTTGACCCATTGAGAGAGGCTACTGCAATTGGTATGTTTAAATATAGGTCTTGCCACAAAGTACCCTTGGGTCAAGATTCAAGACCGTAGCCTTAATAGCCTCTGAGAAAATGCTAACCTTTTTTTTTTTTTTTACCAGGAACGCTGTCCGATGGTCAGATGACCACGTGCCCAAAACATGTACTTACTTTTGCTATTGCGCGTGAGCCAACAACGTACGTTCAGGCCGGAGGAAGCATAGATGTTCAGGCGCAACTGCAAAGATTTGACGCCATTTGTGCTTGAGTGTGCTTGTTACGGCTGTGGCAAAAGAAAGGTTGTAACATCTGCTTCATTGACATTTATTCTGCATTCCCATGGAGTTAAAGCTCTACTGCACAAGCCCAACGGGCCGCCCCTTGTTGAGAACAGAGAGGATGTTTTCCCCTGCAGTCAGGGACATGCTGTCTCGCGAGTCGCACGTGTTGGAGCCCATGTGCGGCAGGACGACACAGTTGTCTAGCGACAACAGGCGATGCTCCTTTGGTAGCGGTTCTGGCTCCGTAACGTCGAGTCCAGCAGCGCCGATAACACCTGTGCTGAGGGCTTCGTACAAGTCGTCATGGTTGATCACCCCACCTCGACCCGAGTTGACAATGATGGCCGTCTTTTTCATGCTGGACAAGACGAGGCAAAAGAATAACCAAGACAGAAACAAAGAAACTTTGGAAAGACAAGCAGAAAATAGTGCACTAGTAATAAATGTCCGGGTTCATACCCATTAGGAAATTGGACACACAAACTCCAAAGACGAGGCGCTAGCAAAGGCAAAGTCAGACGACAGGTGTTTTCACTATGATGCTATAGGATTGTACTAATCAGTGGTTTTGGAAATTAACCCTACCCTGCCACTGGTCGCACACTATGTTTTTGAGATGTGTGTTAATGAACCTAGTTAGCCCCGGGACCCTGCAGCAGGAGATGGATTGATCATGATAATTCAAGGGTAGTGCCAGATGAGCTTGGCCCTTCAGGCGCCAAGCTCATCTGGTACTGCCCTTAAATTATCATGATCAATCCATCTCCTGCAACTGGTGCATAGTCGTGCATTACTTACTTACTTACGCCTGTCACCCCTACCCGGGTATAGGCCGTCGACGAGAGACCTCCAGCAACTCCTGTCCTGTGCTTCTCCTTCGATTCTACTCCAGGTGGTTCCCAGTCTCTTGATGTCTGCTTGGAGGTCTCGACGCCAGGAGTTTCTCGGCCTACCTCTTTTCCTCTTTCCCTGGGGGTTCCATGACAATGCCTGCCTAGTGATACTGGAAGCTGGCTTTCTCAGACTGTGACCGATCCATCCCCATCTTCTTCGCCCAATTTCATTCTCTGCTGTTATCTGCTCCGTTCTCTCCCAGAGTCTGACGTTGCTGATCTTCTCTGGCCAGTGGATTTTCAAAATTCTTCTAAGGCAACTGTTCATGAAGGTCTGTACTCTGTTGACTGTGGTTTTTGTCAATCTCCAAGTCTCTGCTCCATATAGGAGAACTGCTTTTACATTGGAGTTGAAAATCCGGACTTTGGTGTGTTGTGACAGCTCTCTGGAACTCCACACTTTTTTCAACTGGAGAAAGGCTGCTCTGGCTTTACCGATTCGTGCTCTGACATCTGCATCAGTGCCGCCTTTTTTGTCTATGATGCTCCCGAGATAGGTGAAGGACTCCACCTCCTCCAACGGGGTGCCAGCAAGCAAGACTGGTTCTTCCCTGGTTGCATTCAGCCTCATTGTCTTTGTTTTCTGTTTGTGAATGGTGAGGCCCACTTGGGACGAGATGTCAGCAAGCCTCGTGGTCTTGTCCTGCATTTGTTGATGAGTGTGGGACAGTAATGCCAAGTCGTCTGCAAAATCGAGGTCGTCAAGCTGTGTCCACAGTGTCCACTGTATTCCACTTCGTCTGTGCTCTGTGGTCATCTTCATGACCCAGTCTATGGCCAGTAGGAAGAGGAACGGAGACAGCAGACACCCCTGCCTGACGCCAGTTCTGACCTGGAGCTCCCTGGTGAACTGCCCTTCGTGGATCACGCGACATGTCATGCCATCGTAGCTGCTCTTGATCAGGCGGACGAGCTTTGTGGGTACACCGTAGTGTCGTAGGAGTTTCCACAGAGTCTCTCGGTCCACACTGTCAAATGCTTTCTCATAATCCACAAAGTTGACGTACAGCGGGGAGCTCCACTCCAGAGACTGTTCCACGATGATGTGGAGAGTGGCGATCTGGTCTGTATATGATCGGTTCTTCCTGAATCCTGCTTGCTGGTCTCTCAGCTGGTGGTCAACGGAGCTCTTCATTCTCTCCAGGATGATCCTGTTGAAGACCTTTCCTGGTACTGACAGCAAGGTGATTCCTCTGTAGTTGTAACACTTGCTGAGGTCGCCTTTCTTGGGAAGCTTGATTAGGTACCCCTCCTTCCAGTCAGCCGGCATCACCTCCTCTTCCCAGATCTTTCCATACAGTGGGTACAGCATCTCCACTGTTGTCTCTAGGTCTGCTTTCAGAGACTCCGCTGGTATGCCATCTGGGCCTGCTGCTTTGCCGTTCTTCAAAAATGCCACTGCTCTTCTGATCTCTTCCCGGCTGGGTCTGTCACAGCTGATGGGTAGGTCGGTCTCTGCCGGCTGGATGTCTGGGGGGTCGGGTGGGCTAGGTCTGTTCAGTAACTCTTCAAAATACTCGGCCCATCTGTCGAGTTGGTCTGCTCTGTCTGCAATAGGCTTGCCTTCTTTGTCTTTTACTGGTCTTTCTGTATGGCCATACTTGCCTGACAATCGTCTGGTAATGTCGTAGAGCTGTTTCATGTTGCCGCTGCCTGCTGCCTTTTCTGCCTCTGCTGCCAGGCTGTCTGTGTAGGCCCTCTTGTCTGCCCTGATACTCCTCTTCACCTCGCGGTTGGCTTCCGAGTATTCCCCCTGTGCCCTTACTTTGGCTGCTCTCGTGCGACTGTTGTTGACAACTGCTTTCTTCTGCTTCCTCACTTCTATCTTCTTCAAGGTCTGTGCCGACAGCCAGTCCTTGTGATGGTGTTTCCTGAACTCTACAGTGTCTTTGCAGGTTGAGTTCAGCGCCTCTCTAACTGCCTTGCACTGCTGCTCTGTGGTGACCTCCTCCTCTTCATTTACTAGCTCCTGTAGCGATTGAAACCGGTTGGACAGCACCAGTTTGAACTCTTCTCTAAATCCAGTTTCTCTCAGGAGGCCTACATTATAGCGCTGTCTTCTTGTTGTGTCTGTGCGGCTTTTCTTTAGCTTGAGCTTCATTCTTAAGGTAAGCAGATGGTGGTCGGAGGCGACATCTGCTCCCCTCCTCACTCGGACATCTTGAAGGGATCTTCTAAATTTCTTATAGTCGTGCAGTAGCACTTCCAAAATTTGACAAAACCACCCGTGGGTCTAAAAGGGTTAAATATCAAGGACTTTATCCGCCAAAGGACCATGGTTACAAAATGGGGTCGGCAAGAATAACAGATCCAAACCAGCCCCTACCACAGCGGGGTGGGGGGGGGGGGGTGGAGAGATAGGTCTTGCCATCAGGTGGCTCTGTACCAAGTGCTGGTCTGCCGGTTTTTGCTGGGTCGTTCGGGACTTTGAAGTTCACTTACAAGATGCACAGGACTCTGTGTAACAAACTTGGAATGTAACAAGAAATAAATATGGCCCTCTGGTGTCGCATTATATTCGGACTTAACTATGCAGAGCAACGTCCAAATAAATTTATTTGCCGATTCAGAAAAATGTAGCAAGCAGATGATGAAAGAAGTTCACCTGTCACCTCACTGCGTACACCACAATGATATTGCTTACAAAAACATTTCTTGAGTGTTTGGATGCATTTGCTGTGAATCCATTGGTTTGGGAATTTATTGCACACGGGACGCATATCTGTGCATAAAAAAATAATACAGCGGTTTAAATCATTCAGCCCCGAAACACCACCGCACGACATGGATTGAACATGATAGTTCAAGGGTGGTGCCAGAATAGCTATGGGCGCCAAGCTATTCTGGCACCACCCTTGAACTATCATGCACGATCTGTCTCTAGAATTGCAATACAGTCCTTCAGAGGGCAACTTCAAAATTTGGGGGATTTCGGTCCTGGGGATGGACTGAATGTGTCTAGGAGCATTAGGTGAACAGTCACATTTTCTCACATGGAGAGTGTGGAGATGTTGATGCGGTGCCGTGTCTGAGGGGTGAGGTTGCAGCAGATGCACAGGAAGTCCACCTGCTTCAGCATATCTTCCAGTCGTTCACAGTATTCCGCGCCAACGTCGGAGGCAAACGAGACCGGCACCAGATCATGGTACAGGAGTTTTTTGGGGCCAAAAGGCAGAATACGTCGGGCTACCCCGTAGCCGATCCTGCCCAGGCCTGCATGTAAACCCACGATTAGCATTAATGAACGTAGCCGATCCTACCCAGGCCTGCATGTAAACCCACGATTAGCATTAATGAACGTAGCCGATCCTACCCAGGCCTGCATGTACACCCACAGATTAACATTAATGAACTCATTCAGCCCTGACACGCCACAGCAAGACAGGGATCGAGCATGATAGTTCACGGGTGGTGTCATAGACGTCAAGCTATTCTGGCACCACCCTTGAACTATCATGCTCGATCCATGTCTTGCTGTGGTGTTTCTGGGCTGAATGAGTTAAACTGTATTAATTTCTCTAGAATTGTACTACAGTCCTTCAGAGGGCAACTTCAACATTTGGGGATTTCGGTCCTGGGGCAGGATGTGTTAACATGAATTGTTTAGGAGTGATTATCGCATTTCTCAGGCTTAATCCTTTCAGCCCCAACGTCCCATTTCTCAAATTGCGGAGGTGTTGCCTAATGACTGTGTACCAGTTGCAGGGGATGTCAACTGACTATGATGAGTAATTCAAAGGTAGTGCCTGAAGGCGCCAAGCTAATCTGGCACTATCCTTGAATTATCATGGTCAATCCATCTCCTGCTGCAGGGACTCGGGGCTAAATGGACTAAAAGAGAAACTGAACATCTGTTTGTAAACTGAGGATATCAGTTACAGCTTTTCAGCCGGCCCAGTGCGCAAAGGCCATCGGGCCGACGTCGGCCTTTTGCGCATTGGGGTGGGGGGGGGGGGGGAGGAGGGGGAAGGTCCGTAAGAGGCGTTGATGCAACGAGTCCGATCTATGTCAATGGCCCCATGGGTCGCAGACGGAAGTGACTGGATGAAGGAGTTGATCCTATTAACAAGTGCATCCAACCTTTTTACACCAACCAGTCATAAGAGACGGTGAGTGTCACGTGAATTGAGCGCTGTCGTCAGGGACTAGCACTTGATGCCATATAGACACCAACCAGTCATAAGAGACGGTGAGTGTCACGTGAATTGAGCGCTGTCGTCAGGGACTAGCCACCTGATGCCATATAGACACCAACCAGTCAAAAGAGACGGTGAGTGTCACGTGAATTGAGCGCTGTCGTTAGGGACTAGCCACCTGATGCCATATAGACACCAACCAGTCAAAAGAGACGGTGAGTGTCACGTGAATTGAGCGCTGTCGTCAGGGACTAGCACTTGATGCCATATAGACACCAACCAGTCATAAGAGACGGTAAGTGTCACGTGAATTGAGCGCTGTCGTCAGGGACTAGCCACTTGATGCCATATAGACACCAACCAGTCATAAGAGACGGTGAGTGTCACGTGAATTGAGCGCTGTCGTCAGGGACTAGCCACTTGATGCCATACAGACACCAACCAGTCATAAGAGACGGTGAGTGTCAGGTGAATTGAGCGCTGTCGTCAGGGACTAGCCACTTGATGCCATATAGACACCAACCAGTCATAAGAGACGGTAAGTGTCACGTGAATTGAGCGCTGTCGTCAGGGACTAGCCACTTGATGCCATATAGACACCAACCAGTCATAAGAGACGGTGAGTGTCACGTGAATTGAGCGCTGTCGTTAGGGACTAGCCACCTGATGCCAGATAGACACCAACCAGTCAAAAGAGACGGTGAGGGTCACGTGAATTGAGCGCTGTCGTCAGGGACTAGCCACTCGATGCCATATAGAAAGGGGCTGCGGATAAAGGAGACATGTTCCTGTTTTTGTAATATAAGTAACAGCGTAACAGCTCGCGTAAGTTACTGATGATGCAAGAAGTAACTTGATGGAACTGGGCACTTACTTTGGAAGAACACATCACATGACACTGCGACACAATTCTAAACAAGAAAGGCAACTCCCTTATGGCTCACGCGTATGTCCGATTCCAAAATAAATTTTGTCCCAAAACGAGCGTTATTAACACATTATGTCAACGTCTTGGGACACTCGACCTTTCCGAGGGGTCATCCACATTAGCAAGCTTCGAAAGGTTTTATCAAAGCATCGAAAGGCTTTATCATCAGGTATCGCTATTTTCTAAACTTAGTTCTGGACCTCCTGTAACCCTTGATTCTTTGACACAATTCCAAACAAGAATGGCAAAGCCCTTATGGCTCACGCGTATGTCCAATTCAAAAATAACTTTTGTCCAAAAATGGGGCATTTTTAACAGATTTGTCAACCTTTTGGGACATACCTTTCTGCGGGGTCAGCCAAGTTAGAATGCATAGAAAAGTTTTACCATCAGGTATCTCTATATTTGAAATAAGACAGTTTATGTCAAAATATGGCTATTTTCGACCTATTTCTGGACCCCCAATAACCCTTGACCATTACGAGAAGACCACTACATTAGTAATTATAGCAAGGTCTTATCATAAGTTATTTTGTGCCAAATTTGACTGAAAGACTCTATCTATCTATCTATCTATCTATCTATCTATCTATCTATCTATCTATCTATCTATCTATCTATCTATCTATCTATCTATCTATCTATCTATCTATCTATCTATCTATCTATCTATCTATCTATCTATCTATCTATCTATCTATCTATCTATCTATCTATCTATCTATCTATCTATCTATCTATCTATCTATCTATCTATCTATCTATCTATCTATCTATCTATCTATCTATCTATCTATATCTATCTATCTATCTATCTATCTATCTATCTATCTATTATCTATCTATCTATCTATCTATCTATCTATCTATCTATCTATCTATCTATCTATCTATCTATCTATCTATCTATCTATCTATCTATCTATCTATCTATCTATCTATCTATCTATCTATCTATCTATCTATCTATCTATCTATCAATCTATAGTCTTGCCGACCGTTGGGGCACCACTGATGACTTAACAACCAGCTCCCTCCATTCCGCTCTGTTCTCTGCCATTCTCAGCGTATCGCCCAGCTTCAGTCCTGTCCACTCTGAGATATTGGCCTCCCATCTTTTCCTCTGTCTTCCTCTCCTTCGTCCTCCTCATTTGCACAGTGCCTTGCAGGATTGTTTTGGCAAGCCCTGCTGAACGCGTGACATGCCCATACCACTTCAGTTTGCGTTTTCTCACAATGGCTAATAAGTCTTCATAGGGCCCGATGGCTTGCCTGATTCTGCTTCCCACTTCCTCGTTTGTGATGTGATCTCTGTATGAGATGCCAAGCAGCCTTCGAAAACATCTCATTTCAGTGGCTTGTATCCTCCTTTCTAGGTCTGCTGTGAGGGTCCATGACTCGCAGGCATACAAGAACACTGAGATGACTAAGGAGCGCATCAGTCTGATCTTGGAGCAGAGCGTGATGTTTCTGTCCTTCCATATGGTCTTCAATCTTGTCAGTGCTGTTGTTGTCTGTGCAATCCTGGACAGTATTTCTGGTTTTGATCCCTCGTCTGTCACAGTGGCTCCTAAGTATTTGAATTTCTTAACTGTTTCCAGTTTTTGGCATCCAACCATGATTTCAGTGCCAATGCCACTGGCGTTATTGGTCATCAGTTTGGTCTTATCTGCACTGATTTCCATCCCATATGCAATGGCTGTACTATCCAGCTTTTCCACCAGCTGAGCTAGCTCCTTCTCTGTCCCTGCAAGGCCATCAATGTCGTCCGCAAAGCGCAAGTTCATGATTGTACTGCCTCCAATACTGACAGTTCCTTCATGATCTTTCAGAGCGTCCGTCATGATTCTTTCCAGGAAGATGTTGAAAAGAGTAGGTGAGAGCAAGCAGCCTTGTCTGACTCCAACTGTAGTCCTAAACCAGTTTCCTATTTTGCCGCTGAAGCAGACTGCGCTAGTGGCCTTGTTGTAAAGGTTTGCTATGACTTTGATCAGGTTGGCATTGATGTTGTATAGCTTCAAGGTGGACCAAAGGGCTGCATGCCACACCCTGTCAAACGCTTTCTTAAAATCCACAAAGACATGATAGAGGTCCTGCTGGTGCTGGAGGTATCTCTCACATAGAACTCTCAGGTTGAAGATCTGCTCAGTTGTGCTGCGCCCTGGTCTGAAGCCTGCCTGTTCCTCAGCTATAATTTCCTCTGCCTGTGGCTTCAGCCTGTTCAGTAGGATCTTTAACATGGCTTTGCTTGGGAGGGATATAAGACTGATCGTGCGATAGTTCTGGCATTGATGCAAGTTACCTTTTTTGGGGAGAGTTATTATAAGTGATTGGGTCCATGGTGTGGGCCAATCCCCTGACTGCCAGATCTTATTGCAGATTGTTAGTAAGGCGCTTATCGTATCTTCTCCCCCTTCTTGGACTAGTTCTGCAGGTATGTTGTCTGCTCCTGCTGCCTTCCCTTTTTTCAGCGACTTCACTGCAGCATCTACTTCTTCTCGGAGGATGGGATAGTTGCCATTGTTGGTCACGGGTGGGTTGACAAGTATGCCTGGGTCCCCTGCAGCTCGGTGGTTGTACAAATCTGAGCAGTACTCTGTCCATCTCTTCAGTATGTCTTGGTCTTCCGTAAGACAGTTCCCTTCACTATCTTGAATGATCGAGGAGCGTCCTTGTTTTACACTGGTCAGGTCTTTCACCAGCTGGTATGCTTTTTTTGCTATTATTTTTGTTCAGATTTTCTTCTACGTGTTTACACTGATCTTCAGTCCACTTATTCTTTGCCTTTTTCATGCTTTTCTTGATATCCTGGTTAATTTCCCTGTATTGTTTAGCTCCTTCTACCTCTGATTTCTTTTTCTTTAATTCTCGACGCTTGTCACATAGAACAAAGATGTCAGCTGTAACCCAAGGTTTCTTTGCTTGTCGGTGTTTGCCAAGGATCTCACTGGCTGTTTGGGTTACAACAGTGTTAAATGTGTCAATCAGTGTGTCCACGTCCGTGTCTTCTGCACCTAGAAGTAGCAGTGGTGCGAATTTTCCTCCTATCTTTGCCTGAAAGGCTTCCGCTACCTCTGGGTCTTTCAGCTTCTCGAGTCAAACTTGATTCTGGTGGGACCCTGCTTGTTGACCTTCTTTAGGCGGAGTCGGAAGGTCATCATCACTAAGTCATGGTCGCTTCCAATGTCTGCTCCTGGAAAACTTCTTGTCTTGGCAATGTTCACACTGGTTTGGAAGCGTCTCTTCACCATGATGTAGTCAATTTGGTTATGGTGCTTTCCGTTCGGACTGTGCCATGTCCACCTTCTGGATGCTTTGTGCGGGCCAAACGTGTTCATCAGCTTTAGATCATTTGGACTGGCAAATTCCAGGAGCCTTAAGCCTCTGTCGTTGGTCTCTGCATTGCAGTAGCGTCCGCATGTGCCTTTCCAGTTCCTAGCAGCATCCTCTCCTATTTTGGCATTCCAGTCTCCCTGCACCACAAGAATGTCTTTCTTGGGGGTCTGGTCCAGAACTTCTTGCAGTTGGTCATAGAAGTCTTCTAATTCCTCATCGCCATAGTCTGTTGTTGGGGCATAAACTTGTACAATGGTGATATTAAATGGGGTTGCCCTGAAGCGTATGGTGATAAGCCTACTGGAGACTGGCCGACAACTCATGACGGTGTTCACGATGTCTTTGTGGACGAGAAATCCGACACCCTGTTCGTGTTTGTCTTCTCTGCCACTGTAGTACAGTTTGTGGTTTTCGGCCTGGGTTGATGTTTCCCCAAGGTTCTTCCATCGTACTTCGCAAAGTCCTAGGATGGTCCAATGGTATCTGTTCATTTCATGTGTCAGTTCCTCTACCTTTCCAGGCGTTCTTAATGTTCTGACGTTCCAAGTGCCAATGCTGATGTTGTTTCTGGCACGGAGTTTTGATGGTGATGGTGCACCAGTAACACACTTAACACCTCTGCCCTGGCGCAAGACAGAAGGCGCGGTCCTTGTTCCGGGCGACGACCGATCCGGTATGGATTGAGGTAAGGTTGTCATTGCATGTGGTGTGTCTTGGGCAAAAGAGCCTGGCGGAGCCCATCCCTCTCCAGGCTGTTAACCACAACCGAAACTCCACCTAACTTGTGGCTCGCCTTGGTCCTGGACACGTGGCCGACGAGACCCCGTGGGACTCTTTCGCCCTGTGTGGTGACTTCATCAAGGAAGTTCATACACCCAATCAGGTACCGTGTCAGCACCCTAGCCTTTGGTTATCCAAAACCTAACCTGCAAAGACTCAGTGCATGACTAACCCACTTCACTCCTCTGACGTTTGTGACTTGACCTTTCCGACAGGTCACTGAAATGAGCAAGTGTTTAGGCGTTTTAACATAAGTAAAGTAATTGGCTGTTGTTCTTGCGAAATTCATGTTTCTTAAAAGTTATGCACTTTTCACAATTTTATCAACCGCCATCACCCTTGACATTTTCGAGTAATGAACCAAATTAGAACACATACATTTTACACTTTCAGACCTCTTGTGACCCTTGAATTTTCCGAGGGGTCGTCTAAATCGGTAGTATGCATAGAAAGGCCTTGCCATCAGGTATCTCTATAGCAAGTTTGGGTTTGAGTTAAAAATATTATACAAACATTTAACAATGTGTTAAAATATTGTTATTTTACATGTATTACTGGTTCCCCTGACCTTGCCCTTCGGAAGTGGTCACTGAAATGGGTATGATTGAAAAGATCTTGCCTTAAAGCATCCTTCAGCCAAGTTAGAAGTCTACGTCTTTAATAGTCTCCGAAAAAAATGCCAATGCCGTTGAAGTTTGCCATGGGCACCGGACAGACAACAACTGCCCCAAAACATACATAGACTGACTTTTACTGACTCTCGCACGTAAGCCAAAACACTCGCTGATTAATCGCATTACTCTGACGATAAACTATAGACACGGCGACTCGAATAAAACATTCTCCCGAGAAGTCAAACGCAAACTGACAAGCTGCCAGCAAGAACTGTGTTTGCAAATGACCTTCTGCAACCGCAAGGGCTCAGTCGGGCAGAAAACTATTAAGGTCAACTATAGTTCAAGCTACTGCAGTTGCAAGTTGGATCAGCTTGACTACTTTTATCGGACTATAGCACAAGGAATGAAAACAAATGATACGTTATTGGTAGCATTCGTTTGCTACGTAGACCCTTGTAGGTTTGACCCTTGTAACCATTGTACCCATCCGCATGGCCTTTGGGGTGCATTGTTTACTTTGACTTCACTCAGGCCTACAAGGGTTCGTGTAGCAAACACCCCTTTAACAATAAATGATACCCTATTATCAGGGCACACAAGATGAGTAGTTACCCCGTACGTATGTTCTTTAACCCCTATCATACTCAGGCTAAAAGCGGCTTCAAATTTGTACACTGCTGTATGCAAGCTACATTATAGTACTTACACATAAGGATATAGACCAATGGCTTTAGTTCAAGGGTGGTGCCAGAATAGCTTGGCGCCTAGAGGCGCCAAGCTATTCTGGCACTACCCTTGAACTATTTTAGACAAACTTATTTCACACACTGGTGTATTGGGAATGTTACCACATTCTACCCCAAGGCGGAAATCCCCCAATTTTGAAGTTACCCTCTGAAGGGCTGCATTAATATTCTACAGTCAGACTGAGCATGATAGTTCAAGGGTGGTGCCAGCCGGAATAGCTTGACGCCTATGGGCGCCAAGCTATTCTGGCACCACCCTAGCCGAACTATCATGGTCGATCCACGTCTTGCTGTGGTGTGTCGGGGCAGAATGATTTAAGCAGCAATAACCGGTACACAGAAAAGCTTGTGTGGTGGCTGAACGCCGGCCCGGCAGCCGGCCCAGAAAACTCAGTAGTTGAGCCATTTGCAAACCTGCTGTATGTGCCGTCTGAAAGTTTCAGCACTGAGCAGCATGCAAGAGCGGCCTGGCACAAGTTGTGTTTTCAATACTGAGCAGTGTCACATAAACGCTAAAGAGCCATAACCGTGAAAAAAAATAGAAGCAAAACAGCGAAGGCAAGAGAAGCACCACAGCCATCGCACAGATGCGGGTTCATGAGGTTCTATGCCTCTTGTGCCGGGTTTAGTAGTGCAGACATATTTTCACAAAGGGAAGGGGTTTAACTCATTCTACCCCAACACCGAAATCACCAAATTTTGCCACTGTCCTCGGAAGACTGCACTCTCAGTAGTGCAAGACACAGATCGATCATGATAGTTCAAGGGTGATGCCAGAATAGCTTGGCGCCCATAGGCGCCAAGCTATTCTGGCATCACCCTTGAACTATCATGGTCAATCTAGATCTTGATGTGGTGTGTCTGGGGTATAATGAGTTAAAGGAAATGACGTGAACTTCTGCAATTGCTTACCAAAGATGCCAACGATTCTGTTTACAATCTCCGCACCACAGAGCCAGGTGGGCCTCCATTCCGTGAACTTGCCTTCCCTCATGGCACGAACACCTGCAAAACATCAACAGTCAAACTTCAACAAATCCAATGAACGTATTGTTAACCCATTCAGCCCTGACGCCACTACAGCAGGAGATGGGTCAACCATGATAATTCAAGGGTAGTGCCAGATTAGCTTGGTGCCTGTTGGTGCCGCAAGCTAATCTGGCACTGCCTTTGAATTATCATGGTCGACCCATCTCCTGCATCTGGTGCATAGTCATTAGATGACGCCTCCAAAATTTAGGAAATACGGCCGTCGGGCTGAATGAGTTAACAGTTGACATATTAAATTGTGTTTAAAACAAGTGTAACAGCCTCTATCTGAGTCAAACTGACACATTTCTGCACAAACCCCACATCTCTTTTTCAATGTTGATCTCTTAGGGCTGATTAACGTCATTTGTCTTTCACGTCGTCATCCTTCATCTTCCGTTTGCATGTCACCCCCGCAAGAATTTGGTGACGTTTCATAGCGCAAGGAACTGTCTTCAAAGCTTATGCCTGCAACTGCTCTTCTCCTAGTACGAGTTCTAAAGTAAAAAGGGTACTGACGTCACTGGAAATTGTTTGGGATCTATGAAACAGTAAACTTGTTAAAATGGTGGCAAGTTACACTGTATTAACAGAAAAGGAAAGTCATAAAACAGGCCAAAGTCAGTGACACACCTTTTCTGTCAGTCCTGTTATGGTCTTGTCAGTGTCGTGTTAAGAATTTCACAGTAACACGACTGACCGTATACCGACTGACAAAATTCAGTGTAGAAACGAATGATTACTCCCTACATTGAGAGCGAAATGAAAGTCTTGATCCATTTAACACGGAACCCCCAAACAGTTGCTGTCAACATATTGTTTGAAATATAAGAACAGAAATACTACGCAACAAGACGGACACGCTACAAGAGCACCGCTTTCCTGGGGAAAATTGCAGCAGTCAAAATAAACATTCGCATACAATCCGTCAGGGAGTTTGGCTGCGCAAGTCAATGTAGAAGGAAAGTAGGTAAGTCCTGGCATAATTTCTTTTAGAAACAAGATGGGATGAAGCATAAATGATAACCCACAAAGTCCCTTCTATATGAGAGTTGCTCTCGCTGTCAAGGGTCTCTACCTTTTGTCTTTGACTTGATTCTGATGTTGAAATATCTCCTTTTGAAAAAGCCTCGCACATGTGCCAATGCGTCATAGTGAACTCTACGCAGTGCATACGCGTCATTGGTTTGTCAAACGTCATTTGTCATGACGTATTTTTTTGTTTTTTGTTTTTACGTAATTTTATATTTAACGTGATATAAGTTTCGCTTTCGCTTCAAGACTTGCAAAATGGTGACAAAACTAGAATTTCACGGTACAATTTCAGTCTTGCTATAATTTGTGTGATATCAGGTTGACTTTACTTAGCTACCACTGCTATACTAAGTACACCTGCATGCTCTTCTGAAAGCGCGTTGATGTGTGTGTGTGTGTGTGCGTGCATGCACGCTCCAAACATCCTCAGGAGGCATAGATATCTAAATTCAAAGTCCCGTCATGACGCACGGTTAATCTAAAAGCAGGAAATAAATTCAAAAATCTAATGTTTCATATTTTGGGAGTGATCTAATTCCATTTTTCTTTATTTGAGAAGTATTGGAAACTTTAGGTACTTCCCAAAAGACAAGCGGTTTTTTTTTTTTGTTTTTTTTTTTTCTCTGCGAACTTATTTCAATAAAAATCTATTGAAATTAAAGGATCATTTATCCAAGCTTCTTAGTCAGTTATTCCTAATATGTGAAAGAAACTACGAGCAATTGTTGGTACACGTAGAAGACTGATAATGTCTGTAACATCCTTTTGATTTGTAAAGTAAAGACACTTTTTTCACGCATTTTTGAAAAACAGCCATATATCTCCTAGAGTGGCTCTCGCGAGCCTCGGCATGTAAGAAGGGTCAACCAAATTTAATAATTATGTATTGGAAGGTCTTATCAATCAAGTATTGGTGAAACAAGTTTGTTGTGACAGTGAAAAGTAGCAAAAATACGTTGGTTCAAATGGCCAATTTGTGACCTCATTAATAACGAAGTACCCAATGCGTAACAGGGCCGGATCAGTTACCTTGGGAGGGGGTGGGGGTTGGGGGGCGGGGGTGGGTGGGTGGGTTAGGGGGGGGGGTTTCCAACTTTTTGTTTGGGACCTTCAACCGGACACAAAAGAGGCCTCCCCGACGCCAGACCTTCCTCCAGTGTGTTGAAGCCAAAAAAGATGAAAGAGGGGTGGGGGGTTCAAACACCCCCTAAACGGGACTTTGTTATTGTATTTTAAAACAATGTTGGGTCGGGGGGGGGGGTGGGGGAGAGGGGTCTGGACCCCCCCCCCCCCCGCCCCAGTTCCCCCCCCCCCTCTGCGCAAAAAGCCATCGGGCCGTCGTCGGCCCGCGCACAGTCGTGTTAGTGTAATCCACAGTCGTGCGCGGGCCAACGACGGCCCGAAGGCTTATGCGCAATGGGTTTGACCATGACCATTGAGCAGGGACACATTTGTGATGTTTGTTACAGTTGCAAAACGTGAGCTGAAATTTGGCCCAATAATACAGGCATCTTCGGATAGAATCAATCTAGAGGGGAGAGAGATTTCCTCTTGTCATTAAAAGCTAATTTTGTGTAAATGGTTTGATTGATTGATTGTACATTGCTTAACGTCCCGACAGCAACAAGGCTTTCTCAGGACGTGCCTGCACTGCTTGTGAAAAAAAAAAAAAAAAAAAAAAACTAAACAGAAAATTGAATGTATGTCGCCAGCCGGTCAAATACGTTAAATAAACCTACAACATGGGGCCTAATAAGACCATTTAGCAACACACATCCAATATCAAGAGCTACAGGCAGTGCAGACAGTAGGGAGAGTTTTAAAAAGGCAAATACAGGTGAATGGACAAAGGGTAGACAGAAACACATGCCCCAGAATAGAGCGAAAAACCCACCCTGTGGGGCTGACCAGGGTGACCCTGGGAACTAAAAAATACCTAACCCCACCCAAGTCCCCCAGGGCAGACCCGGGTGGGGGCTTGTGTAAATGGAGAATTTTGTTTTATTGTAATAGCTCTGACATATTGACAACAGGTCTGCTGTCAGCGTAAGTGCTATTAAAGGGGCACTGTAGCTCTAAGCCAACCGGATGCTGACTTCAATCAAAGACAATACATTGCTTCAACCGCTGCTAAATTACTTCCTCTGGAACACTACGGGCGTCAAGATTTGCCGAAGCAAAGTTGGCAAAGAGTTCGGCTATTTTTTTCCCTGATGTGTTGTTAAAAGCGTGCACACCAGATTCACAAATAGTCCGGTCAACCTATTATGGGCACAAGCGTAAAAGTTAAAACAAGAATGGCAGAGCCCTTAAAGCTCACGTGCATGACCGAGCAACATAATTCAAATCAAACCTTTGTGAGCTTGACCTTTCCGTTACTGAAATAAGCAAGTGTTCAAGAGTTCTAACATAAGGAAAGGGTTGGCTTTTGTATCTGCGAAATTCATGTTTTCTGAAAATGTACGCATTTTTCACTTTTGTCAACCTCCCATGATCTTGGCCTTTGTGCGTCGTAAACCAAATTAGTGTGCATAGAAAGGTCTTATCATCAGCGATCAGCTGCCTTTCTGCTAAACTTGGTTGAGAAGTTTTGCAAAACTCCTAATAAAAACTAGAATTCCATCTTTTTCGATACATTTTCACATCATTTGCTGATCTCTTGCGACCCTTGACCTTTCCGACGGGTCATCCAAATCAGCATGTATGGGAAGGTCTTATCGTCAGGTATATCTGTGCCGCCAAGTTTGGGTTTGAAGTTGTGAATAGTATTTGAGAAAAAACATCTTTTGTCAAATTATGACTATTTTTGGACGTATTTCCTGATCTCGACTTTGGTATCAACTTCAGCCAACCTACCAAATTTAAAATATAACGTTTTGAACTTCAAAAAACTTCAGTAGCTTGCGTGAGCTTGCCCTTAGCACCACGTGAATGTTCTGTGTTTATGTACAGTGTGTGAGTGAATGCGCGTGATTCACGTGAGCGTGCTTGTTGGGTTCAGTTCGCGGCGGCACTTTCAGCCGATATTCAATTGGGTAAAGCGCCTATTTAATGCGCGGATTTGTTTATCTCTTGTGACCCTTGACCTCTCCGAGGGGTCATCCAAACTAGTATGCATAGGAAGGTCTTACCACCAGGTGTCTCTGTGCCAAGTTTGGGCCTTAGGTTGTCAAAAATATTTTAGAAAACATAAATTTTGTCAAAATTGGGCTATTTGTGACCTATTTCCTGATCCCGTATGACCCTGTCACGCAGATTGGTATGTTTAGAAAGGTTATATTTAGAAAGGTCCTGCCACAAAGTATCCTTGGGCCAAGTTTGAAGGCTGTGGCTGAATAGACTCGGACAAAATGCCAACGTTAACGTTTACATTGACTCTTTTTGGCTTCACACATCAGCCACAAGCATCCCCCCTCCCCTGCCCCCCCCTTCCCCCCCCCCCCCCCCCCCCCCCCGACCCTTGACGTTTGCTCAACTAAATGAGTATGCATCGAAGGCTGTTATCATCAGCTATCTTCATGCCAAATTTCGTTGGAAAATTTGCAACGACTTTGATAATTGTACAGGTCAGGTGGTTGCTATACATACAGGCGAGTGCTAATGGAGGACTGACTGTGTCCTACTATATCACTTTCATCACAAATCAGCTTGTAGATGGTTACTTTCACCCTACTCTATAATTTCCACCATAAATCAGGTCCTATCAGTTGTCTTTTTCCTAAATGTGTTTGAAAAGTTCTGAAAGTACCGATAAAAGTTAAAATAATACTTTTTCAAATCATTTGCCGATCTCGTGTGACCCTTGACCTTTGCCAGGGGCCATCCAAGTTTGCATGCACACTAAGGTCTTACCATCAGGTGTCTCTGGACAATGGTTGGTTTTGATGGTATATATAAGAGAAAAAACATTTTTGGTCAGAAATAGCTATATGTGACCCATTTCCTGATCTCTTGCTGCAGTTGACTTTTCCCGATGGCTTTTGCGCACTGGAAAGGTAGAAGGGAGAGAGTTAGTTTGGCGACACTGTACATGAAGACATTGTTAACGCCCCCACCCTCCCCTCAAAAGAAGACTTCAAATACTGACCCTCTTTTATTCGTCGTGAGGTCATGAGCAGCAAGGACACAGTGAGTTCCGCCACACTGTCCGTGGAGACATTGGGCGTGTTGGTGACGGTAATTTGACGTTTCTTGCACTCGTCCAGGTCAACGTGCTCGTACCCAACTGACATTGTTGAAACCGTCTGTAGCTGGGGACCTGTAGGCACATGGGAAAACCAGGCTAAAATCTGTGTTCGGCAGTTCCACGGGATGGATCAACCATGACAACTCAAAGTTAGTGTCATATTATAATTCAAGGGTAGTGCCAGATTGGCTCCGGCCGAGGTTACATGTCAGGATGCATAGCTGGTCTGTACAAAGATACAGTGAAGACTTGATTAGAGATGCAGCTATGTACACAATTTCCTCCTAGTGCAGTCTCAGCTAGTTAACCGTTGAGCAAGAGACCGGAGCAGTGCCACCGGAGTCAGGAGTTCGATCCCGCTGCGTCCAGTTTAGCACAGAGTGTAATAAATCCAAGTGTCCGAGTTGCTTATCTACACATCGAGCTTAGGTCAGCACACAGTGAGCTTAGGTCAGCACACAGCGAGCTTTGGTCAGCACACAGCGAACTTTGGTCAGCACACAGCGAGCTTTGGTCAGCACACAGTGAGCTTTGGTCAGCACACAGTGAGCTTAGGTCAGCACACAGTGAGCTTTGGTCAGCACACAGCGAGCTTTGGTCAGCACACAGTGAGCTTAGGTCAGCACACAGTGAGCTTAGGTCAGCACACAGCGAGCTTTGGTCAGCACACAGCGAGCTTTTGGTCAGCACACAGTGAGCTTAAGTTAGCACACAGCGAGCTTAGGTCAGCACACAGCGAGCTTTGGTCAGCACACAACGATCAGCACACAGTGAGCTTTGGTCAGCACATAGCGAGCTTTGGACAGCACACAGCGAGCTTTTGGTCAGCACACAGTAAGCTTTTGGTCAGCACACAGCGAGCTTTGGTCAGCACACAGTGAGCTTAGGTCAGCACACAGTGAGCTTAGGTCAGCACACAGCGAGCTTTGGTCAGCACACAGTGAGCTTAGGTCAGCACACAGCGAGCTTTGGTCAGCACACAGCGAGCTTTTGGTCAGCACACAGTGAGCTTAGGTCAGCACACAGCGAGCTTAAGTTAGCACACAGCGAGCTTTGGTCAGCACACAGCGAGCTTTGGTCAGCACACAGCGATCAGCACACAGCGAGCTTTGATCAGCCTTTAGATTGGTTTAGTTAGGTACATAATCTTTCTCCCCAATACATAGAGCTTCTCATGCCTTTAGAATAGTGATGTATCCTCGTAATCATAAGTCTGTTAATATGATAAGTAAATAGACTTATGTCGTCATTTATCTCTTAGTATGCAACGCGTCAGCGCTTGTTCCGTTATTTGGCGCGTGCAACGTGACTAGCTTCTCAGCCGGTAGAATGTGTGCTGGACTGCCTTTGTCTCCGATCTAACTGGAAACTGTTCTTTGCCCGGCAGACACTGCCCCACGACCAAAATCCCCAAATTTTGAAATTGCCCTCTGAAGGACTGTACTACTGCCATTTCTAGAGACAGATCGAGCATGATTGTTCAAGGGTGGTGCAAGAATAGCTTGGCGCCTATGGGCGCCAAGCTATTCTGGCACCACCCTTGAACTATCATGCTCCATCCATGTCTTGCCGTGGTGTGTCGGGGCTGAATGAGTTAAATAGTGATATATCTGTGTGATTTAGCTAATACCGTGTAGTCCCGTGTAAGAAAAGCGTGTAGTATTGTGATATATGGAGGTGTCCAAGTTGCTTTTATGCACGGCAGGTGCCGGTCTGTTTTTGATTCAAAGTTAATTGGAAACGGTTCTTTTCCCTCCGACATAGAGTTTCATACGCCTCTAGAATAGCGATGCATCCTCGTGACTTGATTTAGCTTTTACTCTTCGACCTGCTAGTGTAGGAAAAGCGCGAACTGCAATAGGTTGAAATGACTAAGTTGCTTAAACCGTTTGGACGAAGCTTCATCCGCGTGGGTAGCATACAGGGAAGCCATTATTTTCCGAACAGATTTTAAAATAATTTGCACGCACGCAATCATCCCCGACCAAGTGCGCCACTCCGGCTGTGAAAAGTTGAAAATACGTTTGTAATCACCGTCTTCCACACTTTTTGCAACGACAAGTAGTTGACCAAACAAAACGAATAACATATTGGGAAGGGAAGAAGACTACAAACTTTATCGCCGTAAAAAGCACTTTCACGACAAGTCAAACGATTTTAATGGAAGCTAGTGGGGGAAAAAAGGTATGAATCGCGTACTGAGAACATGCGCACAGCGTCAGGCTGCTGAAATACTAATCGCCAAGCGATGGCCTCCGCTCAAATAAGCGGAGTGTGGGTCTGTCTTCATACTCGTACAGCTACAAATTAGAAGTAACCATTGACATATTCAGTGATTTTAAAAGCTGAGACGTGCCTGTTCAAGTCTAGGGGGATCCACAGTCTTGATTTTCACTTAGCAAAATTTGGTGCCCAATCGAAAAGTTTTCACGATCAATGGTGTACTTTTTCTTCGCAGTTCGGTGTGCGAATCGACCTAAAACTGCTAAGGAGTTCACGCTGTTTTCACAACTGTTTTTGGTTTGGCTGTAGGTGCAAAACTCGGTCGGGACGAGTCAACTGAAAATGCCATGTAAAAAGGTTCCGTGGAGTGGGACGCAGCGAACCGTTCACTAAAAACGCGGCCGCATCGTTTTGAGGCTGTCCGAAACGTCCCGCTCACCTAATCGGCCGATTTTCACTGCAGTAAAATGAAGAAAGAAGGTTACCACGGACGACGGTGGAGCAAGACGACGGACGGACGGACGACGGACCGACGACCTCTGGCACAGAAGATACTCACTTTTTCTTCGCACGTGGGCAAACTACGCATCATCTCCGCAAAAACTCTTATTGACGTTCGGACAGTTTGTACTTCTTTACCAACATCCATCTCCTCGAGTGGATTGGAACCAACATATTAATTTGTTTACACGTGTGTGATCAACGATGAGATGATGCAAAGCTGATCAGTAGTGATGTCATTTCGTTTTTTCGTACCATCAATGATCATTCTATTTTTGAATGGCTGTCTGTGCGCCAGTGTATGTTCATCAGGGATTAGCTTAAAATAGGAATAACGTTCGGCTGGGGATCCCATTTCGACTACTGTACTGTTCACCACTGTTGGAAATAATTTCTGATATTTTTACAAATCTGTACTCGGCTAGTACAACTAGCGCAAAACGCCGTGTTTCTGTGTTTGTGTGTGCAAGTGTGTGTGCGTCAGAGGGTCTTGTTGGGTTTGTAGGCTTTTAGAGAGATGCCGGGTCACAAGCAGAAGCTTAACTCATTCTCGGCCAGCCGCATCCGGATGCGGTTGGCCGCGAATGAGTTAACATGATGTGATGCCCCATACCCACAAAATCTTTTCTATATAGAGTTTTCATACATTTCCCAAACTATTTGCACAATGCGCTTGCAGATGTAACAAAGATAGACGCTGTCTTCATACGTCAAAGAGACAGAGAGATGGAGAGAATTGCGTCAAATTCACTACGGTGTCACGCTGACGTCAAGTTATGAACATTGTATGACACTGACGCGCCTGGTGCTTCATTTGACCTTCACTGCCAGATTCTTCTCCAGAAGTAGAGGATTCTTTCTTTTGACATTTTTTCCCCCACCCGGTTCTGCCTTGGGGGACTTGGGTGGGGATAACTACATTTTAGTTGCCTGGGTCACCCTGGTCAGCCCCACAGGGTGGATTTTCCCTCTATTCTGGGGCATGTGTTACTGTCTACCCTTGGTCCATTCACCTGTGTTTTCCTTTTTTAAACTCTGCGCTGCCTGTAGCTCTTGATATTGGATGTGTGTTGCGAAATGGTCTTAGGTTTATTTTAGCGTATTGGACCGGCTGGCGACATACATTCAATATTCTGGTGTTTTTTTTTTTTTCACAAGCAGTGCTGGCACGTCCTGAGAAAGTCTTGTTGCTGTCGGGACGTAAAGCAACGTACAATCAATCAATCAATCAATCAATCAATCAATCAATCAATCAATCAATCAATCAATCTTTTGACATTTCTTTTTCCTGCAATGAATTTGTTTTTGCGAAAAAGTTGAAAACTGAGGTACAAAACTGGCTAACGAACTCATCCAGTATCTTTCTTCAAACTAGCCATATCCAAAATGTCTAAAATGTCTAGTGAATATAACAAAAACTCATCATCATCATCATCAGTCCCTTGCCCGAACTGGGCGTTGGGGGGACTGAAAGGCAGCAGCAACAGACAGTGCTCTCCACTGAGTTCTATTTTGGGCGGTGGCAAGCAAGTCTGGCATCTCGAGTTCGGACCATTCTTTTATGTTTGCGACCCAACTCTTTCTCTGACGACCTCGCCGACGACTTCCTTCGAGAGTGCCTTGGAGGATAGTCTTGGACAAGGTGTTGTGTCGGGTAACGTGGCCAAACCAAGCAAGCTTGCGCCGTTTCACGGTTGCCAGAAGGGGTTCATGTGGGCCCACCAGGGAAGTGACGATGCTCCGTACATATTCGTTGGTCTTGTGCTCGCGGTACGAGATGCGGAGCAACTTCCTCAGGCACTTGTTCTCAAAGGCCTGGATTTTCTTTTCTGAGTCTGCAAGCAGTGTCCAAGTCTCACAGCCGTAGAGTAGAATAGACACTACGAGGGACTTGTAAAGCCTGTACTTGATGGTGAAGCTGATGGAGTTACTTCGCCATATCCTGTCCAGCCTGGCCATTGCGGATGTTGCTGTACCTATCCTGATACGGATCTCTGCTATGCAACTACCGTCTTTGGACAGGGTGGCTCCCAAGTACTTGAGGCTATTGACCTCTTCTAGCTTCTGGCCGTTCATGTGAATGTTGCTGCTGCTGTCGCTTGTGGTGTTGATCATCACTTTGCTTTTATCCGTACTGATCTCCATGCCATAAGACCCTGCGCTACTTGAAAGTTTGTCGGCTGTCAGGTTTTGGAGCTCACTATTGCTGCCTGCCATGAGGTCAATGTCGTCTGCGAATCGAAGATTGCACAGGGATCTGCCACCAATAGAGATTGAAGTATGGTGGTCGTGGAGGGTTTCCTGCATGATCTTCCAGCTCCAGGAATATGTTGAAAAGGACAGGAGAGAGCAGGCATCCTTGACGGACACCGATCGTCGTCCTGAAGAACTCGCCTGACTGATTGTTAACAAAAACTACGGACGCTTAAGTGGGTCAATCGATTTCTATAAAAGGCCATTTTAACTCTTTAATGAGACATTCAATTTCAATGTGATGCTCGGAGGCTGTCTTAGACGAAGCATTTCCTATCAGTATTGTTAAGCCTGTGTGTACGCAAATTTCGGAGATTTTCATGTTTACATACATACGCACACACACACAGATACATACACACGCACGCACATACCGCGCTTCGCGCCAAAAGTACGTTCAGCAGCGAGGTTAGCGTAACTAGACAAGACCCAATTCAGTTAGTCTCCAGACTCGAGTTTGCACTGCCGTGAACCTATAGGGAGCAAGAGCATCGCGCTATTCTTCGCCGTAGAGCCGGGACGGTCGTCGAAAGGTGGTCGCGATTTTATCCAGGCTGCGTAAACATAGCAGCATAGAGGCAACACTAGCCACCAAGGTACATACAGATTCTTATGACCGCGCTACTCCTAGACGTAAACATAGCAGCATAGAGGCAACACTAGCCACCAAGGTACATACAGATTCTTATGACCGCGCTACTCCTAGACGTAAACATAGCAGCATAGAGGCAACACTAGCCACCAAGGTACATACAGATTCTTATGACCGCGCTACTCCTAGACGTAAACATAGCAGCATAGAGGCAACACTAGCCACCAAGGTACATACAGATTCTTATGACCGCGCTACTCCTAGACGTAAACATAGCAGCATAGAGGCAACACTAGCCACCAAGGTACATACAGATTCTTATGACCGCGCTACTCCTAGACGTAAACATAGCAGCATAGAGGCAACACTAGCCACCAAGGTACATACAGATTCTTATGACCGCGCTACTCCTAGACGTAAACATAGCAGCATAGAGGCAACACTAGCCACCAAGGTACATACAGATTCTTATGACCGCGCTACTCCTAGACGCGTATGAGCATATGTGACTCTTGCAGCTGTGTTCTTTTCATCACCACAACCCGATTAAACTACGTAAACATAGCAGCATAAAGGTAATTCGACACATAAATACATTTAGCTTCAGTCTCACAAGCCCCCGCACTCTGCGCGGAACTCATGAAGATCTATGCCTCCTGAGGAGTTTTGTCTTTGGTTATGGGCTAACATTTCTAAATAGTGAATGCCATCCGTCTGATGTAAAAACAAGAATATATTTATCCTCGTGAAAGTATGCGGTAACGGTGGAATGAATGTTTCTTGATCGAGTTCATTTGTCTCTGTGCACATCAGGCGGAACAGAGAACCTTCTGCCTAACATCTGACGGCAGTTCCGCTGAAAGCGGTCTTCAAGGCTGGCTTTAGCCTTGTACTGTCCCCATCCCTCAACCAAATAACAGCATTATCTAAGCCCGTTTCAGTATATATTTTTAATTTGTAACCTGGCTTTAGTTAAATTTCAGAGTTTTCAGAAGTAAACCCGCCCGTATATGTGCCTCAGCAGATCCAAGTATATTCCGTAGTGAACCCGACTGTCTTTACCAGAACGAAAGAGGAGGGAAAAGTATTTTCATTTATAATTATGGTCATTGATGTACGGTTACTGAAAAACAAAAGAAACGGCTGAAACTCACTGCAAACCACAATTGCGCATCTCCCCCCCCCCCCTTCCCCCGCTCAGCCTGGAAATTAAAATTGTGTGAACTGAAAAAGCAAAACTTAGGCACGGATTCTCATGGGTCACGGTCCTGTAACTTACATGACGGACTCCTGTGGATCTATGCATTTCTCATCAGTATAAAGGGTCACTATCACACTGAACTCGATACACTCACTGATATGAACCTTCTGTCTGGAATAAACATAGATCCTCATGGCGCCCGCAATTGCAAAAGCTAATGAGAATCATGCCTCTTACCTGCCTCTATCATTATGCTGGTTTTTACACAGAAGAAACTGCGCGAGCTGATTCACTGACTGCCTTCCATAGTGTATTAGACGCGTTGACAGCAATTATAAACAAACCGCTCTGATGGAAAAGGGAACAGAATAGCGCGAGCTCACATTCCAGAGAATCAAAATGATTAGGCTTTTTGGAGTCTGAGTTAGAACTGAATTGTTTATCTTGTTACTTCACTGTCAGAGTTTAGGGCCTGCCCGCATGTGACGTCACGTGCATGCTGTTAAAATCGCCTCACCGCGTCCCAACCTAAACAGTCTCTTCTATAAACAGAAGAGACTGAAAAATAACAACGACTTTGGTCTGGATCATCTCAGTCCATCCCGTATTATGAAAAATCACGTGTGTAAAATCAAACGTGCCGACATTGTTGTTGCTTTATGAACAGTGTTTTGATGTGCCTGCAGTGACACGGATGTCGAACGGTACCCATGTGTCATCGCGGCTACATCACATGCTGACGAGGTCCGGCATGAGCATAAACAAATTTACCAACGGCACTTGAGAACTGAATTGAGTCGCGCCAATTCCGTACACATGAATATTTAAGCATTGGTTAAATGCATCATTTTTCTTTAACTTTTTCATATAAATGAAAATTGTGACATCAGCTATTGAACTTGTTTTTGAAGAATGAATAAACCGTGAACAATTTTGTTTCCAGAAAACCAACTGACCGCCGATCTACCGGCACGGAAGTCGAGTCGATCTAGATCTACTATTTTTTCTCAGTTTTTTTTTCTCCCCCATGCCAGGCATGCCGGCGTTGACCCTTCTACCAGTTATTTAGTGTACTTTCCAACACAAGTGAACAATACAATGTGTTAAATGAAGTAGGTACCTGCTGCATCCAACACCTCAGCGTCAATTTTGTCTGTGAGCATACAAAGTAAGGCATCGTACTTCGCTGCCTTCAAGTTTTTCACAAGTTCGGAATGTGGAATAGCATCATCACTGTCCCAGTACGTCAGTTCGCAGCCTCCTTCCTCCAAAGCTTTTGGGCCAGGTTTTTGTATTCTCCTGGTGATATAAACTTTAAATTTCCCCATCGTGTGCTACTGTAGTACGCCCTAATGAAGAGTGATCGTACAAATTGATTCGTCGTTTGCTATCTGTAACGGTAGCACTGCCCCATGGGATTGGCTAACCTTTGACATTTACATACGCTCTTCTTGAGATAGGTCAAATGGGGTCGCGCAGCACTTTCACCACTGATTTTCGGCACCATTTTTACTGAATAACCCAGTCAGCCCTGACGCACTACAGCATGATTTGGGTCGACCATGATAATTCAAGGGTAGTGGCAGATGAGCTTGGCGCCGACAGGCGCCAAGCTCATCTGGCACTACCCTTGAATTATCATGGTCGATCCATCTCCTGCAACAGGTGCATAGTCGTTAGATGACGCCTCCAAAATTTGGAAAATACGTGCGTCGGGCTGAATGAGATAAAACAGACCGCTAGTAGTGCCTGACGTGCGATCGTATAAGGAGATAAAACAGACCGCTAGTAGTGCCTCAGACGTGCGATCGTATAAGGAGATAAAACAGACCGCTAGTAGTGCCTGACGTGCGATCGTGTTAGTCTTCAGAGCCAAAGACCCTATAGACCTACTGAGAAAAGAAAGGCAGGAGCCAGTTAGACAGAAATAAAATCTTTGATGTAATAAAATGTTAATCTTATGACGTATTGGTATTCAGACGTCATGCAATGTTCTAAGCATGCAATGTTGAAACAATACTTATGTTGTACAGTGCTGGATTTTGCACTCGTGCGTGTGTTTGCCGGTGTGTGTGTGTGTGTGTGTGTGTGTGTGTGTGTGTGTGTGTGTGTGTGTGTGTGCGTGCGTGCAGGCGTGTGTGTGTGTGTGTGTGTGTGTGTCGGGGTGGGGCTTGTGGGGATGGAGGTGTTTTTATTTGGGGGGGGGGGGGGGGTACCGGATGAACATTGCTTAACGTTCTGACAGGAAGAGGACATTCTTTTTAGGACGTGTTTGCGCTGGTTGTGAACAAGAAACTGAAAAGAACATTGAGTGTTGCCGGCCGGTCTAATGCGAAAGAATATTGAGTGTTGCCGGCCGGTCTAATGCGAAATAAACTTAAAACATGCTAGGACGCAGCACCTTTATGCTAATTTATTGTACCTTCTAGTTTACCAACAAGACTGATGAAGTTTCTAGCGTATTCAGTGTTTTGAGCTCACGTGCGATTTTGTTTTAGGAACATAAAGAGTTGTTCCTATTTTAAGGCTATCCTGATGATTCTCCACCACCCACCCCCCTTCCTCGGATCCGCACAATGGCACACACAAACACTGATAGACGCACGGCGTTTCGCGCCAGTTATACCTTCTGTGGCTGTGGGCTGTTGTAGCCACAGCCGTTTTGAAGAAGAACAAGATGTGATGACTCATGTCCAAATAGCCCCTTCTATATATGAGCTTGCATTACATTTTCCCACTTCTTCCACAATTCGTTCGCAGACATTTTAATAAATAGAGAAAACGAAATCAAGTTGTCAGAGAAGTGTGTTTACGGGAAAATGACGCTCAGACAAGGGAAATAAATCCATTGCAGCCGGAGTGAAAAACAAAGCAGACGTCAAGAAATCTCTCTCTTAGAAATTTAGATCTGTGCACATTTGCGGACAGGGTGAAATATTTGGATTCTACCTCGTTCTCGCAACGAGTGGGATTAAGCGAGATTGGGTTCAGTACGGTTTGTTCATCAGTCGAGACCAGCTTGACGTGGGTTCAGTACGGTTTGTTCATCAGTCGAGACCAGCTTGACGTGGGTTCAGTACGGTTTGTTCATCAGTCGAGACCAGCTTGACGTGGGTTCAGTACGGTTTATTCATCAGTCGAGACCAGCTTGACGTGGGTTCAGTACGGTTTGTTCATCAGTCGAGACCAGCTTGACGTGGGTTCAGTACGGTTTGTTCATCAGTCGAGACCAGCTTGACGTGGGTTCAGTACGGTTTGTTCATCAGTCGAGACCAGCTTGACGTGGGTTCAGTACGGTTTGTTCATCAGTCGAGACCAGCTTGACGTGGGTTCAGTACGGTTTGTTCATCAGTCGAGACCAGCTTGACGCAGTTTGGGTACGCTGTTCGCTTTTTCACGTATCTCGTCTTTACAAGTAAGTGGTTTCCTTCTTTCTTATTTTATTTTCTTGTGTATTGTGTTCACTAATGCATCGCTCACAAGCAGAAATGGTTAATGCACTGCATAATTCCTGTGTTTTTGAGGCAAACGACCACTGCACAGTTGACCACTTGGCCGGTTATGCAAATGTCGGAACTCTGTATAACTACAATTTATCTTCGACCTGATAAATACTCGCTAAATTTTTATATTCAGACCATTATTCTCAAATACTATTTACAATTAAAATCCCAAACGTCCAAACCGAGGCCATGATCATTGCTTCCCCGAGGTTGACGAAGATGTTGACACTCCCGCGGTTAGTACAAATCTGTGGTGCCACTGTCCCCTTCTCCTTTCATATACAAAATCTGGGTGTCCCACTTGATAGTAGCTTGTCCATGCGCCTTCATGTGAACAACGTTTGCAGATCCGCCTATACTGAACTGCGACGTATTGCTTCAGTCCGTCACTATCTGACACTGACCTGAAGCAACTAAAGTACTTGTCTGCGCTTTTGTTTTGTCTAAACTGATTAGACTATTACTGAGGCTCTTCTGGCTGGCTGTTCCGGCCCAGTGTCTGATTGACAAACCGACTCCAGAAAATTCAAAACTAAGCTGCTAGGTTGATTCTTAGAGTCCCTAGATCAGATCATATCACACCCCATCTGTCTGCTCTTCACTGGTTACCTGTAACAGCTAGGATTCAGTATAAAATTTCATGCATGACTCAGAGTTGTATTACCTGTTCCTGCCCACACTACCTTGCCTCTCTTCTCCAGCTGTATACGCGGGAGCAAACATGAAGCATCCCGGTCGTCAAGGGCGTAAGTGTATAACTTTCGTCTGCTCACAGGCCTCGGAGATGGGGCGAGAAGGTGGTTCTGACATGTCGGGGGCATGATGACGTGTGTACTATGCATGCATCGGCGGGGAAGACGGGAGGTCAGAAGATGGATGAGCTGTATCCAAGCCGGTCTGGTGACTAGGCCCTGCTGCCTGCAACTGTTGATGCCGACGTTGCCAATACAAGACTGCGGGAATGTGTTGTGCAGGGCATTGGTCACGGAGCCAGGCGGTGACGCGACACCAACATGTCCTGCGCAATGGGGCCACCCGCAAACATCCACCCCTTTCAAGACAGTCTCCGATGAGCAGCATGTTGACTTTGGCATGAGCGACAGTCTTGAGGCCTTAATGTCTCGAGACTTATTCATTTTTTTTTTAAAATCCCAGGGCTCAAATTGAGCTTTTTGCTTCATACAGAACACCACCACAGCCAGCCTGTTAAATCTGCAAAAGGCACTCTTTCATGATGAGGCCCTGCAGGGTTCGATATTAACGGGGGCGGGAGGGGGGCGGAATGCCCCAGAAATCAGCGCTTCGCCCCATGCTCGGTTAACTCATTCGCGGCCAGCCGCATCCGGATGCGCGGCGTAAGCAGCGAAAGAGTTAAAGCTGGGGCCACATCCGCCCCGTCAAAATGTCTATAGTCTGTTAGATTGCAACCGTTTAGTCCTTGCTGCGATACTATCGTTTTCTGGGCGCTTTTGTTTGGATTTGATTGTACTAACGAACGTTTCTCAAAACTAAGAGCTGTTCTTAATTGGACGAACTTTTGATCGGCAAACCTAGATCGGAGAAGATCGGCGATCTTTTGGTTTGTTTCTTAATGGGGTTGAACGAACCTAGGCGAAATTCAGCAAACCAGGTTTGCCATGGTTCTCTTTCTTAACTGAAGTGCTTGATTCGGCGTACTACTGTCTGCGAAGATGTCCAAAATGGCTGCCGCTATGCCGCTTCGCGATTTGAACAATGTTTGCTTTTGTACTCCTTGCAGTAGCGACCCCACAAACAGCGTTGCGCCTCCCACAAACCAATAAAAATAGGTCTTGTTCTTCGCACGAGTGAAATATCGCCGTCCGCCATATTTGTTTGTATCGGTGACTATCTTCTTATCTCCAACGCAGAAGAGGGTAAAAGTTTTGACCAATGAGAGAAAAGGTTCGTCTTGGATTGCTCAATACGTTGAGCGAACCTTTTCCGACAGCAAACTATGGTTTGCCGAGGTTTGTGAACTACTTCGAACTAGGTTCGCCGTATCTTTCGATCGTCCAATTAAGAACCAACCTGGTTCGGCCGAGCTCGTGAACTCTAGATCGTCAGAGTTCGCGAACTAAAGTTCGTTTAATTAAGAACATGCTTTACGCTTAAAATGGGACCGAACCAAAAGCAGACCAAGAAAGTTACTCGGGAAATATAGATATGACGTCATTTCTTTTCCCGAAAGCTGACAAGTTAGGATTAAGATAGAGGCAACGTTACCTAATTTACAGTTTGACATGATGGGCCCAAAGTTATGCTTATCCACCCCAGTATTTGCTGTGACTGGGGCCCAGGGGATCCCCAAGCTGAAAAAGTTAATTTCGCGGAACACTGCCCTGCATTCGCACTTAGTAAGTCTGCATTCGTAGGGGCTCTTTAGTCTTAAGTTGTTCCGCATAGATTACGGCAGTGCCCTTTTAGCTGGCTGCCCTCATCCTGTCATTCAGAAATTGAAGTGAGTTCTGAATTGTGCTGCACGTCTCATCGTCCGCGCCTTACAGAAATGATCAGCCCATCACTCCTATCCTGAGGCAACTTCATTGGCTGCCAGTCAAACAACGAGTCTCGTACACTGAAAATCGCCAGCCTGTGCTACAAAGCTATTAACTACTCTACCCCTGCATATCTCGCCGATCTTCTTCAACTATACACTCCCTCCCGCTCCCTCCGTTCAAGTAGTGACACGCGCCTTCTCAGAGTCCCGCTCTGCAAATACAAATCAGAGGTGACCGTTGTTTTGGCGCACGTTGGAACTGTTGTCTGGAACTCTCTACCCATAGACATTAGACATTCTCACTCATTCACTGCCTTTGAAGGCCCATTACCGCCGTAGCTGTTCAAAGATACACTGACTTCTGTAACAGATGGTTACGAAACGCTACACAGCGCCCTTTCAGTACAAGATACAATTAAAATAAATTGACACGCTAACGGCAGCGTAGAATAAATAAGTGTGATTACGCGTGTGCTTTTGCTGCGTATCCCAACTGCTGTTAAAGTTCATTAGGTGTGTCGACAAGGCATAACAAACACAAATGGTGATTAACTGTGTCTTCAGATTTAGGCGTACTGATACTTTAAGTCTGCCCTTAAGACCCACCTGTTTAGCGATACCCCAATGTAGCTTAGTTCTTCGTGATTATGTACCTGTGTGTTTGTATGTGTCTGTGTGCGTGCGTGAATCCTTTGTTTCTCCACCCCCACCCTTTATTTGTAAAGCGCTTAGAGCTTATTTCAGGAGAAGCGCTATATAAGTAGTTTTTTTTATTATTATTGGTATTAGTATTATTAGGATGGATTCTCTTGCAGGCCATAAGGCATAGTGAATCCAGGGACTGTTTTCATTTCAACTTTTCGCACAGTCGGACATGCATTGGGCTTGATGGTTTTGGGAGGTGGGGGTGACAGGTGGGAGGGGTGGGTGGGTGGGTGGTGGTGGTGCATTCCTCCTGTGCAGGAATTAACCTATAATTTTGAGGTGGTGTCAGATTACGTTGGCGCCAAGCTAATTTGGCACTACCTTTGAATTATGGTCGATCCATTTCCTGCAACGGGTACCAGGGATGCTCGGTAGGCGACATTTGCAATATTTGAGAAGTGCGGCTTTGGGGTTGAATGTGTTAACGAGGGAGGTTGAAGGACTGCCTTTCGTGGGCTGGGAGAGAGGAGCACTTGCTTTTGGTCGCGTGGTACTCCTTGTTCACACGTTTTGGGATGTAGAGCTGTGACTGCTTTTGTCTTTTTTAAGTCACTTAACCCAAAGACTGTCTTGGAAGTTGTAGTGAGTTTGTAACGAGCCTGGGTGCTGCCCTAAGGAATTTTGCTAGTAAACAGAACGGAGGTATGGTGGTTTTTGCTCGCATTTATTTGTCGTCGACAGACATTTTGTCACTGGTAGAAGTCACCCGGCCCCATCTTGATCGCTTTTGGATGTCCACCTCTCATTGGCTCACGTGGGAAGCAAAAGTGAGTATGTTTTGGGCCAGTGGTCGTCCGTCCGTCTTCGTCCGTCGTCCGTGGTAAACTTTAACATTGGCATTTTCTCGGAGACTATTCAAGCCACAGTCTTCAAACTTGCCCAATGATACTTTATTGCAAGACCTTTCCAAACATACCAATTTAAGTGACCTCTCACAAAGGTCAAGGCCACAGGGGCTCAGGAAATTGGTCAAAAATAGCTATATTTTGACATAATTTATTTTTTTCTCAAATACTGTTCACAACTGACTTCAAACTCAAACTTGGTGCAAAGCATAGAAGCCCGATGATAGTAGCTTTGACCAATGCAAATCCGCCACTGCGCCACCGCGTGCGCACCACCGCCTATTATGCTCACGTCAGAATACAGTATTCTGACGAGCTTAGTAGGCGGTGGTGCGCACGCGGTGGCGCAGCGGATTTGCATTAGTCAAGGCTACTGTCACCGGGTCCCTATGGTACAAAGATACCTGATGGTAAGACCTTTCTATGCAAACTAATTTGGTTGATCCCTCGGAAAGGTCGAGGGTCACAAGAGGTCAGGAAATAGGTCCAAATAGCCATATTTTGACAAAAGATGTTTTTTCTCTCAAATACTATTCACAACTTCAAACCCAAACTTGCTACAGAGATACCTGATGGTAAGACCTATCTATGCATACTAATTTGGATTACCTTTCAAGAAGGGTAAAGGGTCAGGGGCTGGCAAATGTGTGTATAATGCCATTTTTTAAAATAAAAATGAAGGTATTATCAACATTTTAGCAAGTTTTTCAATCAAATTTGGCACAAAGGTAGCTGATGATAAGACCTTCCTGTGCATACTAATTTAGTCGACTCATTGCAAAAGTCAAGGGTCGGGGTGGGTGGGGTGGGGGGGGGGGGGCATCATGCATGTTGAAGACATTTTGGACACCTCGGTTAACTCTTATCATTCGGAATACACCAGTGTGTGAAATAAGTTTGACTAAAATAGTTCAAGGGTAGTGCCAGAATAGCTTGGCGCCTCTAGGCGCCAAGCTATTCTGGCACCACCCTTGAACTAAAGTCATTGGTCTATTATCCTTATCTGTAAGTACTATAGGAAGGCTGGAAGGCTGGGCAGGAAGGCCCAGCCTTCCTGCCCTGTGAAGAAGTCTGCCTTCCGCCTCGTCTGCAGCAGTCTCCAGCGCAAGCTCAGAGATCTCCAGAATGAGTGGTGGACCAGACTTGCACAGAGGACCCAGCTTTGCGCTGACAATGGTGACTACAGGGGCTTCTACGAAGCAATGAAAGCAGTGTATGGCCCCAGGCACCTGGTACAAAGTCCCCTGCGAAGCGCGAATGGCCAGGCACTCCTCACAGAACCGCTGGTCGGAGTACTTTCAGAGCCTCTTCAGCGCTGAGCGCACTGTTCAAGAAGCAGTCGTCCTACAAATCCCACAACTCCCACTAAAGGTTGAATTGGACGAACCGCCCACCGCTGAAGAGACCCTCACAGCCATCCACCAGCTCAAGAATGGCAAAGCAGCAGGCATTGATGGAATACCACCAGAGATCTGGAAACATGGAGGCACAGCACTGCACAACAAGCTCCATGACCTCTTTCTCTGCTGCTGGGAGGAAGGAACACTACCAAAGGATCTCCGTGATGCTGTCGTTATCACCCTGTACAAGAACAAAGGCGAGAAGTCAGACTGTTCCAACTATCGGGGAATTACCCTGCTGTCCATTGCTGGGAAAATTCTTGCAAGGCTGCTCCTGAATCGGCTGGTACCTGCCATCGCTGAAGACCACCTCCCAGAGGGCCAGTGTGGCTTCAGAGCAAACAGGAGCACCACCGATATGGTCTTTGTGCTGAGACAGCTTCAGGAGAAGTGCCGCGAGCAGAACAAAGGGCTGTACGTAACGTTTGTCGACCTAACAAAAGCGTTCGACACTGTGAGCAGGCAAGGCATGTGGCAGATCCTGGAGCGACTTGGCTGTCCTCCAAAGTTCCTCAGCATGATTGTCCAGCTACACGAGGACCAGCAAGGCCAGGTCAGACTCAGCAATGTTCTCTCAGAACCATTCCCTATTCTCAACGGCGTAAAGCAGGGCTGCGTGCTGGCACCGACCCTCTTCACCATCTTTTTTAGCATGATGTTGAAGCAGGCCACAGTAGACCTCGATGATGACGATGCAGTGTACATCAGGTATCGTTTCGATGGCAGCCTGTTCAATCTCAGACGACTGCAGGCCCACACGAAAACCCTAGACCAACTGATTCGTGAGCTGCTTTTTGCTGATGATGCTGCCCTCGTTGTACACACAGAGAGAGCCCTGCAGCGCATCACGTCCTGCTTCGCAGACGCTGCCCAGCTCTTTGGACTCGAGGTCAGTCTGAAAAAGACAGAGGTTCTCCATCAGCCGGCACCCAAGACAGTGTATCCCCTCCTCACATCACCATTGGCGAGTCTGAACTAAAGTCAGTGCACCAGTTTACTTACCTTGGCTGCATTATCACGTCGGACGCCAAGCTGGACAGGGAGCTTGACAGCAGGCTGGCAAAAGCGAGCAGCGCTTTCGGGCGACTTTTCAAGCGGGTGTGGCACAATCAACAGCTGAAAACAGGCACCAAGATCAGCGTGTACAGAGCTGTGGTCCTCACCACCCTGCTGTATGGTTCCGAGTCCTGGGCCCTCTACCGCAGCCAACTACGACTCCTCGAACGTTTCCACCAGCGCTGCCTGCGTACCATCCTGGGCATTCACTGGAGTGACTATGTCACCAACGTCGAGGTCCTTGAACAGGCTGAAACTGTGAGCATCGATGCCTTGCTGCTGCGGACACAGCTCCGCTGGGCGGGGCATGTCTCCAGGATGGAGGATCATCGCCTACCAAAGATCACCCTGTTCGGCGAGCTTGCTACTGGACACCGTGACAGAGGGGCACCAAAGAAGAGATACAAAGACTGTCTCAAGAAGTCACTTAGTGCCTGCCAAATCGACCACCACTAGTGGTCCTCGCTTGCTGTGGACCGTGACACCTGGCGCTCCACCATTTACAAGGCAGCCATCTCCTTTGAGGACTCTCGCAGAGCTAGCCTTAAGGACAAGCGGCTCAGGAGAAAAAACAGAGATGCCGCAACTCAGAACCCTGGCCATACCTTCCCCTGCAGCCACTGCGGTCGAACCTGCCTGTCCCGGATTGGCCTCCGCAGCCACGAACAAGCCTGCAGACGTCGTGGGCAACTCCTATAAAATCTTCGTTCGCGAAGTCAAGCCAAGAGAGAGAAGTACTATAATGTAGCTTGCATATGGCAGTGGACAAATTTGAAGCTTGTAGCCTCAGTATGATGTGGGCTAAACTCCCATCTGCGCTTGAAAAGAATCTTCCGCCTTGAGCGTGTATTCCTTTTCCAAGTACCTGATTTCCGCTTCACATTCCCCCCACCCGGGTCTGCCCTGGGGGACTTGGGTGGGGTTAACTACTTTTTAGTTCCCAGGGTCACCCTGGTCAACCCCACAGGGTGGGTTTTCCCCTCTATTCTGAGGCATGTGTTTCTGTCTACCCTTGGTCCATTCACCTGTATTTTCCTTTTTTTAAAACTCTCCCTACTGTCTGCGCTGTCCGTAGCTCTTGTTGGATGTGTGTTGCTAAGAGCTATTCTTAATTAGACGAACTATTGATCGGCAAACCTAGATCGCAGAAGATCGGCGATCTTTTGGTTTGTTTCTTAGAACGAACCTAGGCGAAGTTCAGCAAACCAGGTTTGCCATGGTTCTCTTTCTTAACTGAAGTGCTTGATTCAGCGTATTCAGTTACTGTCTGCGAAGGTGTTCAAAATGGCTGCCGCTATGCCGCTTCGCGATTTGAACGATGTTTGTTTTTGTACTCCTTGCAGTAGCGAACCCCACAAACAGCGTTGCGCCTCCCACAAAATAAAATCAATAAAAATAGGTCTTGTTTTTCGCGCGAGTGAAATATCACCGTCCGCCATATTTGTTTGTATCGGTGACTGTCTTCTTATCTCCAACGCAGAGGAGGGTAAAAGTTTTGACCAATCAGAGAAACGGTTCGCCTTTGTTTGCTCAACACGTTGAGCGAACCTTTTCCGACAGCGAACTATGGTTTGCCGAGGTTCGTGAACTACTTCAAAATAGCATGTTCTTAATTAAACGAACTTTAGTTCGCGAACTCTGACGATCTAGAGTTCACGATCTCGGGCGAACCAGGTTGGTTCTTAATTGGACGATCTAAAGATACGGTGAACCTAGTTCGAAGTAGTTCACGAACCTCGGCAAACCATAGTTCGCTGTCGGAAAAGGTTCGCTCAACGTGTTGAGCAAACAAAGGCGAACCTTTCCTCTGATTGGTCAAAACTTTTACCCTCTTCTGCGTTGGAGATAAAAAGATAGTCACCGATACAAACAAATATGGCGGACGGTGATATTTCACTCATGCGAAGAACAAGACCTTTTTTTTAAATATTGATTTGTGGGAGGCGCAATGCTGTTTGTGGGGTCGCTACTGCAAGGAGTACAAAAACAAACATCGTTCAAATCGCGAAGCGGCATAGCGGCAGCCATTTTGAACACCTTCGCAGACAGTAAGTACGCCGAATTAAGCACTGCAGTTAAGAAAGAGAACCATGACAAACCTGGTTTGCTGAAGTTCGCCTAGGTTCGTTAAACCCCAATTAAGAAACAAACCAAAAGATCGCCGATCTTCTGCGATCTAGGTTTGCCGATCAACACGTTTGTCCAATTAAGAATAGCTCTAATGGTCTTTAAGCGGCTTTACTTAGGCCCCATGTCGTAGGTTTATTTAACGTATTGGAGCGGTTGGCGACATACATTCAATATTCTGTTTATTTATTTTTTTTTCACAAGCAGTGCAGGCACGTCCTGAGAAAGTCTTGTTGCTGTCGGGACGTTAAGCAATGTACAATCAATTTCTTCACATTCGTCTTGGCGGTCGAGTTCACAAGCAATACAAGAGCTGTATAGATCGATCCTCTATAATAGTCCAGTTTTGTTCTGGGCAGCACAATTACGAATTCCTCTGATAAGAACCCAGTCTCTGATGTGTATCTCCCAGTCTCTGATGTGTATCTCCCAATCTCTGATGTGTATCTCCCAGTCTCTGATGTGTATCTCACAGTCTCTGATGTCAGTGTATCTCCCAGTCTCTGATGTGTATCTCCCAGTCTCTGATGTGTATCTCCCAGTCTCTGATGTGTATCTCCCTTCTGGAGCGTCCCGACGGCGCAAAAGGCCATCGGGTCGATGTCGTCCGCCGTTGGCTCGCGCACAGCCGTGCACAGACACACAAACACAGCCGTGCACAGACACACAAACACAGCCGTGCACAGACACACAAACACAGCTGTGCACAGACACACAAACACAGCCGTGCACAGACACACAAACACAGCCGTGCACAGACACACAAACACAGCCGTGCACAGACACACAAACACAGCTGTGCACAGACACACAAACACAGCTGTGCACAGACACACACAGGCACAGCTGTGCGCGGGTTAACGGCGGCCGACGTCGGCCCAATGGCCTTTGCGCACTGGGGTCATGCCACACACACACAAACACAATTACCTGCTTCTTCTTTTCGTCTTGCTGGGCAAGCTAGGTGGGAACCTGCATAGCCTTGATTGCTGGTAGTTGTGGTAGCTGTAACACTAAGTTTTTTTGCACGGCGTCAGCAGACACAGTGCGCACTCAATGTCGCCGTTTCTGTCTTGTTTCTACTTGATTATATCTTTGCTGAGATGTGCTTCCTGTATGTGCTCCTTCCATTCTTCAGTACTGCCGAGTGATGGCCTTAAGTTGCCTGCTCGGCGTTCAATCCTAATAGCCAAGTGTCTGTTCTTCAGATTTATACAGATCTCGCACTTTTCCAGTCCTAATGTGTTCCCTTGAAATATATACTCTTGTATGTATCAGCTAGTCCTGCAGTACTGAGGTAGGGCCTACCGTGCATTGTCGGAAGCACAATATGTTTTAATGCGTCAGAAATGCTTTTTGGGTGCTGAATCCGAGTCCGTTATATGACACGCTGGAAATACTGACGCTACAGCAGGAAGATACACTGCCAGTAGAGACTGGGTTCTTGATTTACGACCAGGAAACAAGAACCCATTGACTGGAGGTGAGTATGCAAAGCATGTTTAACCCATTGACTGGAGGTGAGTATGCAAAGCATGTTTAACCCATTCATCCCTGACGCACTACAGCAGGAGATGGATCGACCATGATAATTCAAGGGCAGTGACAGATTAGCTTGGCGCCTGTCGGCGCCAAGCTAATCTGGCACTGCCCTTGAATTATCATGGTCGATCCATCTCCTGCAACTGGTGCATAGTCATTAGATGACGCCTCCAAAATTTGGGAAATACGGCCGTCGGGCTGAATAAGTTAAAAGGGATTTTACCTGAAAATGATTTGATGTTCAGAGACAATGAATTCCAGACAGAACTACCAGAAAATAGTAGGATTGGTTTGTAGATATCTATCCTGGGGCGGGGTAAATGAAGGAAGCCATTCCTCGTGTTAAGCTGAAGCCTATGGCTGAAGTTAAATAGCCTCCACAGATATTCGAGGGCTCGGTAATGAAGTATTTTGTGCACGAGGACGCACTGATTTGATAAATTTGAGTTGTTTTTTCAGAGAGATGATGAATTTTTACTTATTCAGGATAAAGCTATTAGGCAACTCAATGCCTGTCTTACAAGCTGTCCTGTAAACAAAACAACATAACAGGAAAATAAACATAACAATCAAATAAGAACAACAATAATAATAATAAGAAGAAGAAGAAGAGGAAGACAAACTACGGGAAAAAAACACAATAGGTCAATTAATGAAAAGAGAGAAAAAAATGGCATTGGAGAATTGGTAACTGCCACCAACACAAAAAGCAAGGGAAATAAATGAGTGCATAGCATTAATATTATGATCAGCTAAGACAGTGTCAAAGAATCAGCAGCATCAAGAGCGTATAGCGACACCGACAAGACAAAAGATTATCAGTTTGCAAATGTAAGGAGAAAGAGAAAATACTTGACGTTCACATGTAATCAGCAGTAATACTCTGATATGGCAAACTGTGAAGTCAGGCTGAATGGAAGTGCGTGTGCAAAGCACGTTTAAAATGAGTTTTACCCGAACATGATTTAATGTTTAAAGGCAATGAGTTCCAGTCAAAACTACCTGAAAATAGAAGGCTTGACTTGTAGATATCTATCATGGGGCGGGGTAAATGAAGCAAGCCAAGTCTCGTGTGTAGCTGATGCCTAGGGCTGAAGTTAAATAGCGTGCACAGATATTCGGGGATTTTATAATGAAATATTTTGTGCATGAGGACGCATTTGTTAAATTTGAGTTGTTCCTTCAGTGGAAGCATGCAAAGGGATTTTATTTTTTTCGTCTGTGGGAGTAGAGTTTGGAATAATTATTTTAACTGCGACGATACAGCGAGTTGATTTTTTTAATATGACGTTCGCTGCATTTGTCCCAGACAAGGAGGACGCATAGTCACAGTGGCTCTTAATGTGTGCGTGAAAGAACAATGTACAGCACTTTGTACTAAGAATATGTCTAAGTTTAGAGAGCAGAAATACATTCCTGGACAAGGTTTTGCACAAACTGTCGATATGCGACGACCAGTTGAGCTGTTCGTCAAGTACAACTCCCAGTAGGCGGTGCTTGAATACCTGTTGGACAGGTTTATTGCCAAGTGAAAGAATCAGAGGGGCAGGATGTAGCTGGTGCTTTTGGCGGGTTGTTATCAACATGCTTTTGGTTTTAGAAGTACTGAGTAGCATGCGATGACACTTCATCAAGACTTTAATGGAGGATACAATTTAGTGTCGTGACACGATTGTCTGATGTATGCAGCGTTGAATCGTCAGCAAAGAGTTCGCATTTTACCTTGGGATTTGAGATGGAAAGAGGCAGGTCTTTGATGAATAAAGAAAATAAAAGAGGCCTAGGATAGATCCTCGGGGAATTCCGTGCCTCACTATACCTTCTTTCGACTATCTTCCGTTCGAGTACACCTTCTGTCGGCGGCGACTTAGGTAGGAGGAGAAAAACGCTATCGAGTTCGAATCAAACTTATATACTGAAAGTTTCTTTAAAAGAATGTCGTGATTGACCAAATCAAATGCTTTGGTTAGGTCCAGAAAAACTGAACCATTCAATTAGGAATTGTTGCAGTACTCCGATGTTGGACGCAGATGAATGCCGCGCCGGAATGAAAAACGGTATCCGGAGGGTCTCCGACAAACTCGAAAGTACTGTTCCTGAAGGAACGTGAGTTTTTCCAAGCAAGCGAGCGATCACTTGAAAACAATCACAATAACTATTCCAGGAATTCGAAAACACACTTGGTGCAATGTTGTACTCAAGGTTAAGTTAGGTTAACGAACGTCGTTGAACAAAAATAGCATTTCAAGTGTTCACAACGATCGGCAGGCTTACGGAACACAAAAATAGAAATCCATGGCTATTCAGTATTGCACACCTGCACACAGTGCACTGCAAGAATTTAGATCCAGATGAACATAATAAATACACATTCCCAGCGGAGGTGCGAGAAAAGTAGGCTGGACAGTGTATCCTCGGTGGCGCAGAGTGAGAGAGAGAGAGAGAGAGAGAGAGAGAGAGAGAGAGAGAGTATTGTGTCAAGTCACGTATAACAATGACGTGTCTGGTGCTCAGCGTCAGTTCAGCAGAAATGTATAACACTAACTTGTCTAGTTCTTTTACGTCACCGTCCCAGACTGAAGTGGAGAATTCTTCGTTTTGACTTTTTTAGGCGATGTCTAGTCCAGCTCCGGGAGGTTCTTGATACGTACTCTCACAATACAGCCTGTAAGCTATCTTCTTCTTGATGTCTAGTACAGATGCCAGAGTTTCTTGATACGTACTCTCACAATACAGCCTGTAAGCTATCTTCTTGATGTCTAGTACAGATGCCAGAGTTTCTTATACGTACTCTCATAATACAGCCTGTAAGCTATCTTCTTCTTGATGTCTAGTACAGCTGCCAGAGGTTCTTATACGTACTCTCGCAATACAGCCTGAGCTATCTTCTTGATGTCTAGTACAGCTGCCAGAGGTTCTTATACGTACTCTCACAATACATCCTGTAAGCTATCTTCTTCTTGATGTCTAGTACAGCTGCCAGAGTTTCTTATACGTACTCTCACAATACAGCCTGTAAGCTATCTTCTTCTTGATGTCTAGTACAGCTGCCAGAGGTTCTTATACGTACTCTCACAATACAGCCTGTAAGCTATCTTCTTCTTGATGTCTAGTACAGATGCCAGAGTTTCTTGATACGTACTCTCACAAGACAGCCTGTAAGCTATCTTCTTGATGTCTAGTACAGCTGCCAGAGTTTCTTATACGTACTCTCACAATACAGTCTGTAAGCTATCTTCTTCTTGATGTCTAGTGCAGATGCCAGAGTTTCTTGATACGTACTCTCACAATACAGCCTGTAAGCTATCTTCTTGATGTCTAGTACAGCTGCCAGAGGTTCTTATACGTACTCTCACAATACAGCCTGTAAGCTATCTTCTTGATGTCTAGTACAGCTGCCAGAGGTTCTTATACGTACTCTCGCAATACAGCCTGTAAGCTATCTTCTTGATGTCTAGTACAGCTGCCAGAGGTTCTTATACGTACTCTCACAATACAGCCTGTAAGCTATCTTCTTGATGTCTAGTACAGCTGCCAGAGGTTCTTATACGTACTCTCACAATACAGCCTGTAAGCTATCTTCTTGATGTCTAGTACAGATGCCAGAGTTTCTTATACGTACTCTCACAATACAGCCTGTAAGCTATCTTCTTGAAGTCTAGTACAGATGCCAGAGTTTCTTATACGTACTCTCGCAATACAGCCTGTAAGCTATCTTCTTGAAGTCTAGTACAGCTGCCAGAGGTTCTTATACGTACTCTCACAATACAGCCTGTAAGCTATCTTCTTCTTGATGTCTAGTACAGCTGCCAGAGTTTCTTATACGTACTCTCACAATACAGCCTGTAAGCTATCTTCTTCTTGATGTCTAGTACAGCTACCAGAGTTTCTTATACGTACTCTCGCAATACAGCCTGTAAGCTATCTTCTTCTTGATGTCTAGTACAGCTGCCAGAGTTTCTTATACGTATTCTCACAATACAGCCTGTAAGCTATCTTCTTGATGTCTAGTACAGCTGCCAGAGGTTCTTATACGTACTCTCACAATACAGCCTGTAAGCTATCTTCTTGATGTCTAGTACAGCTGCCAGAGGTTCTTATACGTACTCTCACAATACAGCCTGTAAGCTATCTTCTTGATGTCTAGTACAGCTGCCAGAGGTTCTTATACGTACTCTCACAATACAGCCTGTAAGCTATCTTCTTGATGTCTAGTACAGCTGCCGGAGTTTCTTGATACGTACTCTCGCAATACAGCCTGTAAGCTATCTTCTTGATGTCTAGTACAGATGCCAGAGTTTCTTATACGTACTCTCACAATACAGCCTGTAAGCTATCTTCTTGATGTCTAGTACAGCTGCCAGAGTTTCTTGATACGTACTCTCGCAATACAGCCTGTAAGCTATCTTCTTGATGTCTAGTACAGATGCCAGAGTTTCTTATACGTACTCTCGCAATACAGCCTGTAAGCTATCTTCTTTATATCTAGTACAGCTGCCAGAGGTTCTTATACGTACTCTCACAATACAGCCTGTAAGCTATCTTCTTGATGTCTAGTACAGCTGCCAGAGGTTCTTATACGTACTCTCGCAATACAGCCTCTAAGCTATCTTCTTCTTGATGTCTAGTACAACTGCCAGAGTTTCTTATACGTACTCTCACAATACAGCCTGTAAGCTATCTTCTTGATGTCTAGTACAGCTGCCAGAGTTTCTTATACGTACTCTCACAATACAGCCTGTAAGCTATCTTCTTGATGTCTAGTCCAGCTGCCAGAGTTTCTTATATGTACTCTCACAATACAGCCTGTAAGCTATCTTCTTGATGTCTAGTACAGCTGCCAGAGTTTCTTATACGTACTCTCACAATACAGCCTGTAAGCTATCTTCTTCTTGATGTCTAGTACAGCTGCCAGAGTTTCTTATACGTACTCTCACAATACAGCCTGTAAGCTATCTTCTTCTTGATGTCTAGTACAGCTGCCAGAGGTTCTTATACGTACTCTCACAATACAGCCTGTAAGCTATCTTCTTGATGTCTAGTACAGCTGCCAGAGTTTCTTGATACGTACTCTCACAATACAGCCTGTAAGCTATCTTCTTCTTGATGTCTAGTACAGCTGCCAGAGTTTCTTATACGTACTCTCACAATACAGCCTGTAAGCTATCTTCTTGATGTCTAGTACAGCTGCCAGAGTTTCTTATACTTACTCTCACAATACAGCCTGTAATCTATCTTCTTGATGTCTAGTACAGATGCCAGAGTTTCTTGATACATACTCTCACAATACAGCCTGTAAGCTATCTTCTTGATGTCTAGTACAGCTGCCAGAGGTTCTTATACGTACTCTCACAATACAGCCTGTAAGCTATCTTCTTGATGTCTAGTACAGCTGCCAGAGTTTCTTATACGTACTCTCACAATACAGCCTGTAAGCTATCTTCTTGATGTCTAGTACAGCTGCCAGAGGTTCTTATACGTACTCTCACAATACAGCCTGTAAGCTATCTTCTTGATGTCTAGTACAGCTGCCAGAGGTTCTTATACGTACTCTCACAATACAGCCTGTACGCTATCTTCTTCTTGATGTCTAGTACAGCTGCCAGAGTTTCTTATACGTACTCTCACAATACAGCCTGTAAGCTATCTTCTTGATGTCTAGTACAGCTGCCAGAGTTTCTTATACGTACTCTCACAATACAGCCTGTAAGCTATCTTCTTGATGTCTAGTACAGCTGCCAGAGTTTCTTGGTACGTACTCTCGCAATACAGCCTGTAAGCTATCTTCTTGATGTCTAGTACAGCTGCCAGAGTTTCTTATACGTACTCTCGCAATACAGCCTGTAAGCTATCTTCTTGATGTCTAGTACAGATGCCAGAGTTTCTTATATGTACTCTCGCAATACAGCCTGTAAGCTATCTTCTTCTTGATGTCTAGTACAGCTGCCAGAGTTTCTTATACGTACTCTCGCAATACAGCCTGTAAGCTATCTTCTTCTTGATGTCTAGTACATCTGCCAGAGTTTCTTATACGTACTCTCACAATACAGCCTGTAAGTTATCTTCTTGATGTCTAGTACAGCTGCCAGAGGTTCTTATACGTACTCTCGCAATACAGCCTGTAAGCTATCTTCTTGAAGTCTAGTACAGCTGCCAGAGTTTCTTATACGTACTCTCGCAATACAGCCTGTAAGCTATCTTCTTCTTGATGTCTAGTACAGATGCCAGAGTTTCTTATACGTACTCTCACAATACAGCCTGTAAGCTATCTTCTTGAAGTCTAGTACAGCTGCCAGAGTTTCTTATACGTACTCTCGCAATACAGCCTGTAAGCTATCTTCTTCTTGATGTCTAGTACAGATGCCAGAGTTTCTTATACGTACTCTCGCAATACAGCCTGTAAGCTATCTTCTTCTTGATGTCTAGTACAGCTGCCAGAGTTTCTTATACGTACTCTCGCAATACAGCCTGTAAGCTATCTTCTTCTTGATGTCTAGTACAGCTGCCAGAGTTTCTTATACGTACTCTCACAATACAGCCTGTAAGCTATCTTCTTGATGTCTAGTACAGATGCCAGAGTTTCTTATACGTACTCTCGCAATACAGCCTGTAAGCTATCTTCTTGATGTCTAGTACAGCTGCCAGAGTTTCTTATACGTACTCTCACAATACAGCCTGTAAGCTATCTTCTTCTTGATGTCTAGTACAGCTGCCAGAGGTTCTTATAGTACTCTCACAATACAGCCTGTAAGCTATCTTCTTCTTGATGTCTAGTACAGATGCCAGAGTTTCTTATACGTACTCTCACAATACAGCCTGTAAGCTATCTTCTTGATGTCTAGTACAGATGCCAGAGTTTCTTGATACGTACTCTCACAATACAGCCTGTAAGCTATCTTCTTCTTGATGTCTAGTACAGATGCCAGAGTGTCTTATACGTACTCTCACAATACAGCCTGTAAGCTATCTTCTTGATGTCTAGTACAGATGCCAGAGTTTCTTGATGCGTACTCTCACAATACAGGCTGTAAGCTATCTTCTTGATGTCTAGTACAGCTGCCAGAGGTTCTTATACGTACTCTCACAATACAGCCTGTAAGCTATCTTCTTGATGTCTAGTACAGCTGCCAGAGTTTCTTATATGTACTCTCACAATACAGCCTGTAAGCTATCTTCTTCTTGATGTCTAGTACAGCTGCCAGAGTTTCTTGATACGTACTCTCACAATACAGCCTGTAAGCTATCTTCTTGATGTCTAGTACAGCTGCCAGAGGTTCTTATACGTACTCTCACAATACAGCCTGTAAGCTATCTTCTTGATGTCTAGTACAGCTGCCAGAGTTTCTTATATGTACTCTCACAATACAGCCTGTAAGCTATCTTCTTGATGTCTAGTACAGATGCCAGAGGTTCTTATACGTACTCAGTCTCACAATACAGCCTGTAAGCTATCTTCTTCTTGATGTCTAGTACAGCTGCCAGAGTTTCTTATACGTACTCTCACAATACAGCCTGTAAGCTATCTTCTTGATGTCTAGTACAGCTGCCAGAGGTTCTTATACGTACTCTCACAATACAGCCTGTAAGCTATCTTCTTGATGTCTAGTACAGCTGCCAGAGGTTCTTATACGTACTCTCACAATACAGCCTGTAAGCTATCTTCTTGATGTCTAGTACAGCTGCCAGAGGTTCTTATACGTACTCTCACAATACAGCCTGTAAGCTATCTTCTTCTTGATGTCTAGTCCAGCCCCCGCAATTTATTGATACGCGCTCTCACAATACAATCTGTAAGCTGTTTTCTTCTTGATGTCTAGTCCAGCTCCCGGAGATTCTGGATACGTACTCTCACAATACAACCTGCAAGCTCTTCTTGATGTGTAGTCCTGTTCCCAGAATTGGCCGTTCATGAAAATGCGCTTTCCCTCTGGGATTTGTTTAAAACTCATTCTATCCCAAGACCGAAATCTCAACATTTTGCCGTTGTCCTCTGAAGACTGCATCGCAGTGCAGGACACAGATCGACCATGATAGTTCAAGGGTGATGCCAGAATAGCTTGGCGCCCATTCTGGCATCACCCTTGAACCATCATGGTCGATCCTTATCTTGCTGTGCTGTATCTGGGGTAGAATGAGTTAACGCATCCAAATTACCGTTCATGAAAATGCGCTTCCCCTCTGGGATTTGTTTAACGCCGCATCCAAATTACCGTTCATGAAAATGCGCTTCCCCTCTGGGATTTGTTTAACGCCGCATCCAAATTACCGTTCATGAAAATGCGCTTCCCCTCTGGGATTTGTTTAACGTCGCATCCAAATTACCGTTCATGAAAATGCGCTTCCCCTCTGGGATTTGTTTAACGCCGCATCCAAATTACCGTTGATGAAAATGCGCTTTCCCTCTGGGATTTGTTTAACGCCGCATCCAAATTACCGTTCATGAAAATGCGCTTTCCCTCTGGGATTTGTTTAACGCCGCATCCAAATTACCGTTCATGAAAATCCGCTTTCCCTCTGGGATTTGTTTAACGCCGCATCCAAATTTAGCCCCGACGCACTACAGCAAAAGATGGATCAGGCTACCATGGTATTTCAAACGGGAATGCCAGACGTTAGTTTGGCGCCATCAAGCTAATCTGGCACTACCCTTGAATTATCCTGGTCAGTCTACCTCCTCCAACTGGTACATAATCATTAGGTGACACCTCACAAATCTGGGAAACGCGGGTTAAAACATTGTTGCTCGCAGTGGCATGGCGGTCCCACACTGTATCTAGAACAACGCTACTCTTGTCTTCACGTCATGATACATAATCATTAGGTGACACCTCACAAATCTGGGAAACGCGGGTTAAAACATTGTTGCTCTCAGTGGCATGGCGGTCCCACACTGTAGCTAGAACAACGCTACTCTTGTCTTCACGTCATGAAAGGCGAATTATCAGATTTCCACCCCCGTGTCTTTTTTTTAAAAACCCATTTAACGCCGCGGCTTCACTTCCAAATTTGGGAAGTGCGACCTAATGACTGTACCACTGAGTTGCCGACCATGATAACTGAATTCAAGGCCTTTACAGATTAGCTTGTCGCCTCATGATGACTTGGCTGAAGGAATCTTGAAGTGTGTGGACTTTGTCGGTGGGTGATGTATTATCTGGGTTACCGTGGGTGATGTATTCTCTGAGTCACCGTGGGTTATGTATTCTCTGGGTCACCGTGGGTGATGTATTTTCTGGGTCACCGTAGGTTATGTATTCTCTGGGTCACCGTGGGTGATGTATTATCTGGGTTACCGTGGGTGATGTATTCTCTGGGTCACCGTGGGCTATGTATTCTCTGGGTCACCGTGGGTGATGTATTCTCTGGGTCACCGTGGGTGATGTATTCTCTGGGTCACCGTGGGTGATGTATTATCTGGGTTACCGTGGGTGATGTATTCTCTGGGTCACCGTGGGTTATGTATTCTCTGGGTCACCGTGGGTGATGTATTCTCTGGGTCACCGTGGGTTATGTATTCTCTGGGTCACCGTGGGTGATGTATTCTCTGGGTTACCATGGGTGATGTATTCTCTGGGTCATCGTGGGTGATGTATTCTCCGGGTCACCGTGGCCGGTGATGTATTCTCTGGGTCACCTGAGATAAGCGCTAGAAAGAAGCGATTCAGTGATGAACTAATCTGGTCCAGTCTGAAGGATTTACAGACCAAGGTGATATTTGCTGTGGATTTTTCCTTTGCTGACGAATATGGAGCGAAGCTGACTTGTGTGATTCCCACATAGACAGTTCTTCTGTAAGGGTTTGTAAGCGCACGTTTCTGTGTACGAAGGCTGTCAGTCATGACCGAAAGTTTCCCTTTTTCATCTGGAAATATGTGCAGCTCATCGCCACACTGCTCTCAAGTCTGCGCCGGCATGTGTTTCTTAATAGCATCTTTCAGGTTGTTTGCATCGTCCGAAGCGAGTAGATGCAACTGCTAGACTGGCAGCCGATGACAGTGTATCTCACCGTCTCAACAGTGAACAACGTCCAGCTGTAAAGTGCAGCCTCGGCTTTCAGTGTTCTTCGTGTCTGTCTCCCAGTGCCCTTCCTGCGTTTTTTCCGGCATGTAGCAGAGGTCCTTCAGGGCACAGTGTCCATAACTTTCACTCGTCCAGTCAGCTGAACATCCTAATCGCTGAGTGTAGTAACAGACCTTCATTACTGTGTCTACTGCCCTCATGATTTACATGGGCCCTCCTGACGTGGGGGAAGCCATTCGGTGTTCAGTGTAAAGCGAGGTGCGATCACGTGTCATCATCAGTAGCAGATATAGCGCATGGCAAACGCGGTCGCTCAGATCAACGCCATTTATGGAGTCCGACCTGCAGATGTGCACAGCAAAAGCAGAGGCGTAGGAATCTATTTTTCATGGGGAAAAGTACATGCAAATAGCTATGGACTCACCTTTCCTTTGCAGTCTGCCACTGATCATCCCGCGAAGATGCAGGCGTTCACAGCATTGGCTATCTCCGCCCAGGCATCCTGTTTGTTGCGATTTGTTATAGATAATTTAAATTTTGACTGTAAAATGTCTTTTTTTCCTTCCATATTCCTCCAGCAGGACTGCTTCCTCTGCCGATGAAAAAAAAAATTCTATTTTTTTGTGTGGAAATATTCTCAGCTGGACTCATTGAAGCGGCCAACTTGGAATGGAACTGACGTGTTTTGACGCAATATATTTAATTGACGTCAATCTTGTATGTGTTACTCTTTATTTTTGCGAACTTTTAGTTTGTCAGCTATTGTTTCACGTCATACCTTAAGTTGCATCCTCATTATCAGCGGAAACACGTTTCAGATTGTGTAATTGTTTGTATGTAGACGGGGAAGTGGCGCAGTGGTTAAGGCGTCTGCCTCCAATGCCAAAGGTGCGAGGTTCGATACCGGGTTCCGGCGTTGGATTTTTTCTCCTCTGGTAAGTGTCACCGTCTGGGCAGTGGGCAGATGTTCACATTTGCACGGGACATAGACGACCCCGGCCCCCATGAGTCCCCTGCTGCCTTGCAGGCTTGGCCGCTTGGCTGCGGAAAGGCTAAGGGAGGAAACCCCTGACATCAAAGCCCCCGTGTCTCCGGGGAAGGCTTTTGAGCCAGAGACTAAGACAAGGACAGTCTGATATAAAACCTACGACCCGAGGACCTCGATGCCACCGTCCCAGCTTGCTAGGCCATGGCAAACGAACCAAGGGTTTAAAGGGTGGGGCCAGTACTGCGCACACTGCACTCCACCAAAAAGCTCCACCGCGCAGGCTTTAGCGTCCCGGATTGGCCTCCGCAGCCACGAAAATGCCTGCAGACGACGTGGGCAAGCCCTATAGAACCAAGCCAAGAGGAGGAATCTGAACAGGCCTAAATAGCAATACATTGTGGTGCAATCGTCTTTGATAATCGTTTTTCTTTTTTTCATTGGGATTTTCTGTCCATACTAGTCATTGTAAAGCGTTACTGCAAATAAACTATTCCAGGGACTCCCTCTCAGTCTATTTTATATCGGTGACGTAGTGCGGTAGACATTTTTTTTAGCTAAAATGGTGTTAACCTTTTTTTTTAGAAACGTGGCGCGCATCAGTTTTAAAAGTGTTTTAAAACCTCTGTTAACTAACACGATTTTAACTTTAAAATGCTTTTAATTTAGAAGGCTGTGAAGCATCCGGCGCCTGGAACTTAAGAAGTAGTCAGGAGAAACACTGAAGTGTGTTGTCTTGTGCATAATATGCTGTGGCATTTCAGGGTATTTACCCTAGCACATTTAGTAGTGCACCTTCTTGTGTGTGTATGTGTGTTTCTCCTGTCCTAATTCTACAAATCGTCATTTTCAGAACACTAATATCCACATGTATTATCTGAACAAATTTCGCGGGATTGTAGCGCTACACACACAAAACACAAATTCACAGGTACACTGTAGCGCTACACACACAGAACAAATACACAGATACACTGTAGGGCTACACACACGGCAGAACAAATACACAGATACACTGTAGCGCTACACACACACACACAGAACAAATACACAACTATACACTGTAGCGCTACCCTCTCTCTCTTGGCTTGACTTCGCGAACGAAGATTTTATAGGAGTTGCCCACGACGTCTGCAGGCTTGTTCGTGGCTGCGGAGGCCAATCCGAGACAGGCAGGTTCGACCGCAGTGGCTGCAGGGGGAGGTATGGCCAGGGTTCAGAGTTGCGGCATCTCTGTTTTTTCTCCTGAACCGCTTGTCCTTAAGGCTAGCTCTGCGAGAGTCCTCAAAGGAGACAGCTGCCTTGTAAATGGTGGAGCGCCAGGTGTCACGGTCCATAGCAAGCGAAGACCACTGGTGGTGGTCGATTTGGCAGGCACTAAGTGACTTTTTGAGACTGTATCTCTTTTTTGGTGCCCCTCTGTCACGGTGTCCAGTAGCAAGCTCGCCGAACAGGGTGATCTTTGGTAGGCGATGATCCTCCATCCTGGAGACATGCCCCGCCCAGCGGAGCTGTGTCCGCAGCAGCAAAGCCTCGATGCTCACAGTTTCAGCCTGTTCAAGGACCTCGACGTTGGTGACATAGTCACTCCAGTGAATGCCCAGGATGGTGCGCAGGCAGCGCTGGTGGAAGCGTTCGATGAGTCGTAGTTGGCTGCGGTAGAGGACCCAGGACTCGGAACCATACAGCAGGGTGGTGAGGACCACAGCTCTGTACACGCTGATCTTGGTGCCTGTTTTCAGCTGTTGATTGTGCCACACCCGCTTGAAAAGTCGCCCGAAAGCGCTGTTCGCTTTTGCCAGCCTGCTGTCAAGCTCCTTGTCCAGCTTGGCGTCCGACGTGATAATGCAGCCAAGGTAAGTAAACTGATGCACTGACTTTAGTTCAGACTCGCCAATGGTGATGTGAGGAGGGCGATACACTGTCTTGGGTGCCGGCTGATGGAGGACCTCTGTCTTTTTCAGACTGACCTCGAGTCCAAAGAGCTGGGCAGCGTCTGCGAAGCAGGATGTGATGCGCTGCAGGGCTCTCTCTGTGTGTGCAACGAGGGCAGCGTCATCAGCAAAAAGCAGCTCACAAATCAGTTGGTCTAGGGTTTTCGTGTGGGCCTGCAGTCGTCTGAGGTTGAACAGGCTGCCGTCGAGACGATACCTGATGTACACTGCATCGTCTTCATCGAGGTCCACTGTGGCCTGCTTCAAAATCATGCTAAAAAAGATGGTGAAGAGGGTCGGTGCCAGCACGCAGCCCTGCTTTACGCCGTTGAGAATAGGGAATGGTTCTGAGAGGTCATTGTTGAGTCTGACTTGGCCTTGCTGGTCCTCGTGTAGCTGGACAATCATGCTGAGGAACTTTGGGGGACAGCCAAGTCGCTCCATGATCTGCCACATGCCTTGCCTGCTCACAGTGTCGAACGCTTTTGTTAGGTCGACAAACGTTACGTACAGCCCTTTGTTCTGCTCGCGGCACTTCTCCTGAAGCTGTCTCAGCACAAAGACCATATCGGTGGTGCTCCTGTTTGCTCTGAAGCCACACTGGCCCTCTGGGAGGTGGTTTTCAGCGATGGCAGGTACCAGCCGATTCAGGAGCAGCCTTGCAAGAATTTTCCCAGCAATGGACAGCAGGGTGATTCCCCGATAGTTGGAACAGTCAGACTTCTCGCCTTTGTTCTTGTACAGGGTGATAACGACAGCATCACGGAGATCCTTTGGTAGTGTTCCTTCCTCCCAGCAGCAGAGAAAGAGGTCATGTTGTGCAGTGCTGTGCCTCCATGTTTCCAGATCTCTGGCGGTATTCCATCAATGCCTGCTGCTTTGCCACTCTTGAGCTGGTGGATGGCTGTGAGGGTCTCTTCAGCGGTGGGCGGTTCGTCCAATTCAACCTTTACTGGGAGTTGTGGGATTTGTAGGACGACTGCTTCTTGAACAGTGCGCTCAGCGCTGAAGAGGCTCTGAAAGTACTCCGACCAGCGGTTCAAGATGGAGGTATTATCTGTGAGGAGTGCCTGGCCATTCGCGCTTCGCAGGGGACTTTGTACCAGGTGCCTGGGGCCATACACTGCTTTCAGTGCTTCGTAGAAGCCCCTGTAGTCACCATTGTCAGCGCAAAGCTGGGTCCTCTGTGCAAGTCTGGTCCACCACTCATTCTGGAGATTTCTGAGCTTGCGCTGGAGACTGCTGCAGACGAGGCGGAAGGCAGACTTCTTCACAGGGCAGGAAGGCTGGGCTAGGTGGGCCTGATGGGCGGCTCTTTTTTTTGCTAGGTGTTCCTGGATCTCAACATCGTTTTCGTCAAACCAGTCTTTGTTCTTCTTTCTAGCGAAACCCAAGACTTCTGCAGAGGATTTTGCAATAGCTGTTTTCAGTTGTTCCCAGAGTGTTTCAGGGGAGGAGTCTGCTGGGTCCGCTGTGTCTTTGAGCCTGCGCTGTAAATCTGTCTGAAAGGCAGCTTTCACGTCGTCACGCTGAAGGCTGGCAACATCAAGTGTGATGAAGCTCTATGCTTGTGCATAGTGCTCGCACAATAGGATTAGTACGGTACGGGTTTTGTTAACGGTTTGTTTGTGGTGGCATTAGACGCACGGGAAATCTGTAAGACATGGTTAGCACGGGATTTTTTAGTGAGTTCTGTTTAGTGAGTTCTAAGCGGAAGCTGTGACTGTCAGATGTTTAGATCGGGAGTGCGGGCTGTTTTGTCGTATGGAACGGTTGTTGAGTTACCTAGCCCGCATTCCAAGACTCTGAAGCCTAGATTTCAGGTATGTTTCTATAAACGTAGTATTGATAGTTGTTTAGTTAAAGACAGTATGCGTGGTAAGATTAATGTGGTTGTATAGCGGTGTTCCGGTTTGGTTTAGTTATAGTATGTTTAGAATTCGGTGAAGTAACCGGTGTTTCTGTATACAGTTGTTTACCGAGTTAGATGACTAAAGGAATATGAAGTGTGTATGTCTAAGCCGCTATGAAGATAGTACGTGGTTGGTTAAGCATAGTCTTTTCCAGGGTATAGAGTAATGTATAGCAAGAGTGTTAGGCTATAGTCTGTTTCAAGATAGTGACAGAGATATGGGGGTGATACGAAGATAGTTTATGAAGCACGTGTGTGTGTGTGTGTGAATGAACGTGTGGGTTATTTGTATCAGCCAGGTTACGTGACGTTTCTCATTGATCCAATATGTTGTGTGTTTAGCAAGTGTTACGTTGGGACTTTTGTCTATTCAGAGTTCTTGTAACGAGAGTGGAAAGACGGACGCCGAGACGTCGAGTCGCAGGTGGGACCTACGTGAGGTCATCCCTCCAGCTCTTCTGAGAGTGAGTCTGACTGGGGACCAAGACACCCAAGTCCAAGCGAGAACTGAGGACCGTACGAGAACAAGGACGTCCGTGCCCGAAGAGACAGGACGGCAATAAGCGTACGACGAAGGACTTTCACGCCTAGACGTGAGAAGGACCAACGTAACCAGGCAACAACATCAAGCAGGTTGGAGGCAATGTGAGACTAAGACCTAACCTGGCAAAGATACTGTGATACGTGTGTGGTGTGATAGTAGAATATTGTATATAGTTGATAGTCATTTAAGTCATTCTTTTTCATTTATATTGTATAAAGGTTACTTTAGAAAGGGAGCCCGTGTGTTTGTTTTACCGCATGAATGCGCCCGTCTGAGTCAGTGGCGGTGTATGCGTCTGTTGCGTGAGAGTCTGTGCGTACGACTGTGGGCAAGTCTGCGTGCGTTACATCAAGCTTTTTCTTGGGGGGCCCCCATTTCTTGGGTCTTGGGTCTTGGCTTGACGTGGAGCCTGAGTTTGCAGCGGACAAGGCGGTGGTCAGTGTGGCACTCTGCGCTGGGCATCACTCTGGTGAGGAGGACATCACTGCGGTCCCTCTGACGCACTAGGACATTGTCGATTAGGTGCCAGTGTTTGGAGCGAGGATGCATCCAGGTGATCTTTCGACTGTCCTTTTGCTGAAAAGTAGTGTTGGTGATGACCAGTTGCTGCTCTGCACAGAACTCCAACAGTAGGCGGCCATTGTCATTGCAGTTCCCGACGCCATGCTTGCCGAGGACTCCTTTCCAGGCTTCATAGTCCTGGCCCACTCTGGCATTGAAGTCGCCAAGAATGATGACTTTGTCGTCTGCAGGGGTGCTCTGTATGAGGCTGAGCAGGTCAGTGTAAAACTTGTCCTTTTCAGCAGGCTCTGCCAGGAGGGTTGGGGAGTACACACTGAGAAGGGTGACGTGTTGCTGGTGTCTCAGTGGGAGGCGCATGGACATGATGCGGTCTGAGTGACCCGTTGGTAGGTTTTCCAGCTTAGTCGCAATGGAGGTCTTGACCATGAAACCCACGCCTGAGAGCCGTCTTTCTGATTCAGGCCTGCCTGACCAGTAGAGGGTGTACCCAGCGCCAAGTTCTTGGAGGCTGCCTTCGTCCGGAAGGCGTACTTCACTGAGCGCGGCGATGTCGATGTTTAACCTCCGCAATTCATGGGCAATGAGGGCGGAGCGACGTTCAGGGCGTCCGCTGTCTGCTTTGTCGAGCATGGTTCGGATGTTCAGCATGCTACGTTGAGTCCGGTCGTGGTCGTCATGAGAGTGGAACCGTGATTCTTTCTTGTTTTTTGACCGCAGGAGAAGATGCCCGTTGACCGCGGCTAGCCAACTGGGGTTGCGAGGGGACGAGCTTTGGTTAGGCCACCTTTTCTAGGCCCCTCTCCGTGTGGAGCAAGCAGTGCTGTCCCTAGAGAAGGCTGCTTGGTCGTTCAGGGTGTGCCGAGTGATGTTGTCATCCCCAGGTCAACATCAGGCGACCAATATCCTGAACCGCCTGCATGCAGGTTTGAGACTGCGGCTTCCAGTGACATCTTTCACCTGCCGTTTCGCCCCTCGCCCGTCGCTACAGGACTTGGAATGAATGGTCAGTGTCATGGTCCGTGGACGTTTCCTAAAGCCTGCGCGGTGGAGCGTTTTGGTGGAGTGCAGTGTGCGCAGTACTGGCCCCACCCTTTAAACCCTTGGTTCGTTTGCCATGGCCTAGCAAGCTGGGACGATGGCATCGAGGTCCTCGGGTCGTAGGTTTTATATCAGACTGTCCTTGTCCTAGTCTCTGGCTCAAAAGCCTTCCCCGGAGACACGGGGGCTTTGATGTCAGGGGTTTCCTCCCTTAGCCTTTCCGCAGCCAAGCGGCCAGGCCTGCAAGGCAGCAGGGGACTCGTGGAGGGCGGGGTCGTCTATGTCCCGTGCAGATGTGAACATCTGCCCACTGCCAACTGTAGCGCTACACACACACAACAAACACACAGATACACTGTAGCGCTACACACACACACACACAACAAATACACAGATACACTCTGATATCTGACTGCCCGAATATGACGTCCTTCGAAACCCGTGAGTATTCATATAAGTATCACGTGTACGCGTGAGTATTCATATGAGTATCACGTGTACCCGTGAGTATTCAGTATGAGGCCATCACGTGTACGCGTGAGTATTCATATGAGTATCACGTGTACGCGTGAGTATTCAATATGAGTATCACGTGTACCCGTGAGTATTCAATATGAGTATCACGTGTACCCGTGAGTATTCAATATGAGTATCACGTGTACGCGTGAGCCTCTCTACTAGTGTGTTTTGTCGCACTGTATTTCTACTGTGTCAAGTTTCTCCCTGCCCAAGCCTGGCCCCCACCCCAATGCACAAAAGGCCATCGGGCAACGCGGCCAATGACGGCCCGATGGCCTTTTGCGCTTTGGGACACCTATTTGCGCACGGAAATTACATCCTCACCTTACCTCTTTCACTTCCTTTTACCTGGCTATCGGCTGAACTTACCTCTCAAGACAGGTGTTGGCACTTCGGTAAATGTAGGTTAAACTTGCCTCTCAACACAGGTGTTGGCACTTAGGTAAATGTAGGTTAAACTTACCTCTCAACACAGGTGTTGGCACTTAGGTAATTGTAGGCAAAGCTTGCCTCTCAACACAGGTGTTGACACTGAGGTAAATGTAGGCAGACACCTTTCAACACAGCTGTTAGCACTGAGGTAAATTTAGGTTAAACTTACCTCTCAACGCAAATGTTGGCACTGAGGTAAATGTATGCAAAACTTACCTTTCCACGCAGGTGTTGGCACTGAGGTAAATGTAGGCAAAACTTACCTTTCAACGCAGGTGTTGGCACTGAGGTAACTGATCTAGACTGCACTTAACTCTCAGCACAGGTGTTGGCACTCAGGTCAGTATATGTAGACCAAACTTTGAATAAGTGTTGGCACTAATGTTTCCTGCAGAAAGTTGTGCCATGTCACCTGTTTTTATATTCATAAATACAATACTTTAAGAGTCACATGTTTAATGTGTGTTGTTATTTTGGGCCGGAGCACTACTCACCCCAGTGAGCAAAAGCCATCGGGTCACGTCGGCCGCCGTTGGCCCTCGCATTGGGACACCATTTTGTTGTGCAGAACTGGCCGGCCGGAACCAAACTGTGAGCGGCCATTGAACCAGAATGGGACTTGAGTCGTGTGAGTGCAGGCAAGGCTCAAGCCTCAAGTGGAACGGCTGGGCGATGGGTGGACACGTGACCAGAGGCCACAACTCTGTCCGCCACTTTAACCCCTTCGAGCTTCAGAGCCGAGAAAATGTGAACGCCACCCAGCTGCAAGAGGACTAGATCCTCATCAGCCCCCGCACTTGCGGGGGCTGATGAGGATCTACGCCTCTTGCAGACACGAGTTTGAATCCACGTCAGTTCCCGGAACATGTAGTGTTTTGGGTCTTGAGGAAGAAACTTGACGGGCTGTCAATGTTGAGCTGGCACTGCACCGATTAAATAGCATAGAACCTCTTGATTCATAATAAACAGCTATAAGCACCAATGAAACTTACTAAACAGGCACTACTCAGGGACTGTTTTGCCAAGCTAAATAAACGCTGCCCATGGACGACCTATCTGTCACCTAGGCAGAGCTAAATAGGCACCAGTCATGAAGGGCCAAACTGACTAAAACGGACCTTGCGCATGGACGATCTGACCCTGGGCCAAGGTAAGCAGACACTACCCATGGACAATCTATAACCCTGGACCAAGCTTAACACGCGCCGTTTTTGGACAATGAACACCCCCCACCCCCCACCACCACCACTTTGCCGTCACGTGATGTCCCCTATCAAGTGAGAGGGAGACTTGTGCTAATGAAGTACAAGCTAATGTTGTTCAGTAACTGCAGGTGTGAAAAGTTACGTCAATGCCGCAGCCAGTCTTAACCACACCCAATGCGCAAAAGGCCATTGGGCCGCCGTTGGCCCGCGCACGGCCGTTTGCGCATTGGGTGCTTTTCATTGATGCAAGTTCCTCTTCTGCTCCATTTTGGTTTCATCATTGATTTACAGATATCTTTAACCCATTCTAACCCTTTGCCGTTGTCCTCTGAAGACTGCATTGCAGTGCAGGACACAGATCGACCATGATAGTTCAAGGGTGATGCCAGAATAGCTTGGCGCCCATAGGCGGTCAGTCAGTCATCAGCCCATAGGCGCCAAGCTATTCTGGCATCACCCTTGAACTATCATGGTCGATCCGCCTTATCTTGCTGTGGTATGTCTGGGGTAGAATGAGTTAATGGCGGCACCTGCATGATGTTGGTCAACAGCGTAGGAACACGTATGCGGAAGCAGGAGGTACTGACACGCCCTGTTGTAAAACACACGGGCCCTTCACATGCCTGTATAGCGCGCGCCTAATTCATATATCACAATCAGATAGCGGCTCGCTCTTGTGCGGCACTCGGGCTCAATCAGTCAATCAATCTACAGCCATCTAACTTAACGGCCTGACGAGAGGGAGGGCCGGGAGAGAGAGAATGAGGGAGGGCCGGGAGAGAGAGAATGAGGGAGGGCCGGGAGAGAGAGAATGAGGGAGGGCCGGGAGAGAGAGAATGAGGGAGGGCCGGGAGAGAGAGAATGAGGGAGGGCCGGGAGAGAGAGAATGAGGGAGGGCCGGGAGAGAGAGAATATGGCCCCATTTAACCCCGACGCGTTAGGCCTACAGCCAGCAGGTGATGAATGGACCATGATAATTCAAGGGTGCTGTCAGAATAGCTTGGCGCCTGACATTCAGTACTTTTGAATTATGATTGATCCATCATCTGCACCTGGTACATAATTGTTAGGTGACTTCTGTAAAAGTGTGGCCTGCGGGCTAAACCTACAAAAATAGCTCAGCGATCAGACTGATGTGAGAATTAGAATATGGGACACACGGCAGTGTTTTGTTTTGAAGATGTGCACCTGTGACTAAAAAGGGAGTACTGACCGGCCAAAAGTAATGTCGAGTAGTGTTTCCCCCTGACAAAGTTCTGGTTTGAACAGATCGCTGGGGTTGACCATCAGCATATTGAAGCTGAAGCGGTCACGTGGTCACTGTCGCATACGTTTGAGGACACAGCATGTCACATACAGTGTCTTGTCACAGTAAGCAGAGGTCCTCGGACTTACGACGGCCGTTGTATGCCCGCAGCCGTGGACCCGGAGACCCGGCTGTTGTTGTTGGGAACGTAACACTGTGTGCATGTGACCTACACTATGTGCATGGGACCTGCACTGTGTGCATGTGACCTACACTGTGTGCATGGGACCTGCACTGTGTGCATGGGACCTACACTGTCACAGTCTTGCGTTACGGCACAGATACGACTTTCCGGTTCTCTAGTTGCAGCTGCGTGACCACGTGACATTGTGCGTGTACAATAGTGCATGACGCAGCCAACATGCAGGAAACAGGCGACAGTAACTAGAAACAGCAGGAGAGCGCCAGCACCTGTACACAGAGGTAAAATTCACTCTAGAGCGAGGTACGTAAGGGACAGGACCGCGGGCAGCTTGACGTCAACAGAAGGAAAACATCGGGGAGGGGGGGGGGGGTGTACAGGGGGAACAACCCAACAGATACGCCAAAGGCCATCGGGCCGAAGTCGGTCGCCGTTAACAGTGGCCGACGTCGGCCTTTTGCGCATTGGGAAGGTGCCTGGTCAACGTGATTGTCCGGCCTCAGTGTAGCCGGTCGCGGTCTGATGTGGGGGATGGAGGGGCGCATTGGGAAGGTGCCTCCAGCAGCAGGCTGGTCAACGTGATTGTCCGGCCTCCGTGTAGCCGGTCGCGGTCTGATGTGGGGGATGGAGGGGCGCATTGGGAAGGTGCCTCCAGCAGCAGGCTGGTCAACGTGATTGTCCGGCCTCAGTGTAGCCGGTCGCGGTCTGATGTGGGGGATGGAGGGGCGCATTGGGAAGGTGCCTCCAGCAGCAGGCTGGTCAACGTGATTGTCCGGCCTCAGTGTAGCCGGTCGCGGTCTGATGTGGGGGATGGAGGGGCGCATTGGGAAGGTGCCTCCAGCAGCAGGCTGGTCAACGTGATTGTCCGGCCTCAGTGTAGCCGGTCGCGGTCTGATGTGGGGGATGGAGGGGCGCATTGGGAAGGTGCCTCCAGCAGCAGGCTGGTCAACGTGATTGTCCGGCCTCAGTGTAGCCGGTCGCGGTCTGATGTGGTGGATGGAGGGGCGCATTGGGAAGGTGCCTCCAGCAGCAGGCTGGTCAACGTGATTGTCCGGCCTCAGTGTAGCCGGTCGCGGTCTGATGTGGGGGATGGAGGGGCGCATTGGGAAGGTGCCTCCAGCAGCAGGCTGGTCAACGTGATTGTCCGGCCTCAGTGTAGCCGGTCGCGGTCTGATGTGGGGGATGGAGGGGCGCATTGGGAAGGTGCCTCCAGCAGCAGGCTGGTCAACGTGATTGTCCGGCCTCAGTGTAGCCGGTCGCGGTCTGATGTGGGGGATGGAGGGGCGCATTGGGAAGGTGCCTCCAGCAGCAGGCTGGTCAACGTGATTCTCCGGCCTCAGTGTAGCCGGTCGCGGTCTGATGTGGGGGATGGAGGGGCGCATTGAGAAGGCGAGCAGGGTGGTAACGTCATTCTCCTCAGTGTAGCCGGCCGCGGTCTGATGTGGATGGAGGGGCGCAGACGCCAAAAAATTCTTGACAATATACAATGAAGAACGTATACATAAACTTACAATGATCAGTCAGCGAGACAATGGCACCGTGACAGGTTCAGTGTATCAGATACAAATTAATATGATATCTTCTTCTTCTTCTCGAACGCCGTCACACTTGGAGTTTGGCTCTCAAAATGAAATCTGTGGTCTTCTGTAGCGCCACCACAAGCCCGTACAGTTTCTCTTGTAGGGTGGCGGGCTTCGGCCATATCTCCTCCCTCAGCAGCTGGTGGTTCCTACAGTCCTGGAGGATGTGCTCTGTGGTCTGCTCTGCTTCTCCACAAGGGCACAGGGGAGATGGCACGAGGTGGAAGCGTCTGTGCAGGTGAAAACTGATTGAGTCGGTTGTGCCCGGTCCTCAGACGGAAGATGGTCTCCTGCTCTTGTCTGGACAGCTGATGGTAACTGTCTAGGGGCCGTTGTGGTGGTCTGTACACAGACTTAATGGTGGTCTTCATCTCTGTGAAGCTGACTCCATTTTCGTCTTGTTCTTTCTCAGTCTGCGCCCACTTTTGCCATTCTGTCAGCTTCTTCATTGCCTAGATGCCACAGTGTGAAGGGGTCCACTGCAGCACCAGCCTAGTGCACTTGATGTTTTGCAGTGCCTCTCAATGTAGACGTGGCAGTTTGCTTGCTGTTGCTGCCTCAAGGACAGACATGGCATCAGTCAGGAAGACAATCTGGGCATCGGTCTGCAGTGCCACTAAGGGTGTTTGCAGCACGGACCAGGGCTTCCACCTCAGCTCTGTAATTTGTGCAGTGAAGGCCTGTTGGTATTGCCTCTGCCTGCCATTTTCCGTTTTGGTACTGAATGTACACCCCAGCCCCTCCACTGATTCTGAACTGCACCTGTGGCTGATCCATCGGTGTATGCCCGTATCCATGCCTCCTGGGGATACTTTTCTTCGAGCATGGCCAGTGTCAGGGCTTTCTTGCTCACAGTGCTGTGCTCATCTTTGGTGGTGATGTAGGGTACCGTGGAAGAGATGGTGATGTTTCAAGTTCTGGCTTACTTTCCCAGGGTGGAAGGTTACTAGTAGGATTCAGAGCCTCTACCTGCGCAGGGAGCTTTGCCTGGTGTTTTCTCTGCAAAGCTCTCGTCTCCTTCACAAAGCTTGATCTTTTCAGTCTCCCCGAGGTTGGTTGTTTCATCCTAGCGTTCATAGGAGGGTCTTTGGAACACTTAACCTTTGTGGACTGTATCAAGGCTTTGCAATCTCTTCTCGATCATGCGCAGGGGTGGGATGCCTGTTGTCTCTTCCATCTTTTCAGTTGGTGTGGATCTCATTGCGCCGGTGATGATACGCAGTGCCTGGTTCTGAACTCTGTCAATGGTCTGCTGGTGTGACTGGGCTGCCGTCAACCATGCATTGGATCCATACTCAAGGTGTGGTCTCACTGTGCCTTGATATACATTTTTTGAGGATCTTTTCATTGGCTATGATATAATAATAATAGTGAATAACCCACCAAATCTCCCAAAACAATAAGCTCTAAGCGCCTCAAATACGTGTACACTTTACTGACAAAAGATGCCGATATTAAACACAGATTGTACTAAAACTGTGCTGGTCTGTGACTTTGGCCTTAAGGACTACAGCCGTCGACAGCCGAAGGTCCAAAATCACAGAAAAGCACACGTATATTACGTCGGTGATCATCGCCCTCCCCCCTCCCCCCCCCCCGCCCCCCCCCCCCACCGCCCTAAATTTTAATTGGAAAGGGGGTGGGGGGTGAGGATGGGGATGCAATCTCTTGACTTTAACGATTTTATTTAGACTGCTTGACATCAGTGCAAAAACAAGGCCGGACTGCCCGAAGGTAAAAATTTCTGGTTAAAGGGCAGCAATCCAAGTTTTGAAAAGTGCAGCTTACAACAGGTGGCATCTGAGCCTCCCCTGAATCTGGTGCATTGTAAAAGTCTATTCTCCAGGTTTGCTTGTTTGTTTGTTTTTTTCTGTATAGATTTTTGCCACCTAGAATGTGATACAAAAGACAGAAACTAAAATAGGTTAGCACGGTGTTTGGCTAATGACACGGGAGATCAACGTGCTTGTCAGTTACTGGGCTGCGCGGCCAGTGGGGTCGTCCGCCCGTCACTGAGTCGTACGTTGGCCCGCCGGCTGTGCTGCAATGTTCGATAATACAATGCCAAACAACCCGAACTGCTGGCACAACCCTGGAACTAAGACAGCTCTAGTTCCAGTTCAACAGGTTTGCCGGGTGAACCAGTTTAACCCATTCAATTCCGACGCGCCACGGCCGTGGATCGAGCGTGATAGTTCAAGGGTTGTGCCAGAATAGCTTGGCGCCCACAGGCGGTCAGTCAGTCAGCCCATAGGCGCCAAGCTATTCTGGCACAACCCTTGAACTATCACGCTCGATCTGTTTCCAGAAGTGTAATACAGTCTTGAGGGGGGCAACTCACTCACTCATTCACTCTGGTCTTTCAAAACCGACTTGCAGTCGTGTACTGATTGTGATATGATGTTTGTCAGTGTGTGATAGAACTTGACCACTCAGGTAACTTCATTGCTCCAGTACTGAGGTTGCCGTGGTGTGCAGTAGTAAAGGTTCCGTTGCGGTCGATATGTTGGCTGTGTTGTCGATATGTTGGCTGTGTTGTCGATATGTTGGCTGTGTTGTTGATATGTTGGCTGTGTTGTCGATATGTTGGCTGTGTGTTTCTCCTGAGTTTTACTGATATTGCGGGACAGTCCGTCACCACTAAGAAGACAAAAGCTCAAAGCGAACTAACTCCTAAGAGTTATAGCATCTTTACGCTTAAGACCAGAAGTTATTTCCCATCACAATGCTCTCCGGCTCTGCCTCTCTCTCTCTCTCACGCACGCACGCACGCATGACACACACACGCACGCACACACACCGTGGCAGTGCTGTAGCGGCTGTTTTTCAAGCACTAAAAGGCGAAATATCTTTTTGCGAGGAATATATACCCAAAAGCCAAATTTGGAAAGTTGTTTATATTAAGGGTAGTGCCAGAATAACCTGGCGCCGTTAGGCGCCAGGTTATTCTGGCACTACCCTTAATTTCCAAGCTACTGATTTGACGGTACCATTGAACTGGTAAATATAAATTCAAATCCGTTTTTGTTGTTGTTGTTGTTGTTGTTGTATTGGACAGTAACCGATTTCCGTCACAGGACCTGGTATACTTGGGTATGAAGACAGCAACCAAGTAACCAAGCAAGCAAGTGAGAGAGAGGTCTGTAAAGGCCCCGCCACACTTGCCGGTTGTGCCCCGATTTTGAAGCCGATTCCGATCCGATTGCGATCGGATGACGTCATATATCCGATCCGATCGCAATCGGCTGGGAATCGGGTGTTTAGAAACTGCTCTATTTTTCCGATCCGAATCCGAAGATCAGTCAACCACCTTCGTTACCGATGTTTCGATGCCGATCATCATCACTGTCAAAACTAGCAGCCATTTCGCTGAGGCAGGCCGGTACGACTTTGATCTTCGATTCAAACCGGTCGGCTAAATAAAGTCGGGAAATGTGTGGCAGTGCACACGTTTTTGCTGTCCGGTCCGATCACACTACGATTCGAAACTGCTCAAGAATCGGCCTCAAAATCGGCCATGTGTGGCGGGGCCTAAGTATCCAGCCCGTGTCGTCAGGCTTCTCATACAGCAGCCTCGTTACAGGCCACAGGGGACACAAACTGGGCCATCAAAATCAGGGGGCTGAGAGTTCACCGCCAAAATACCCTCACTCTTCCAAGATACACGGGTATAAATGGTGCCAGCAAGGGGGAAAGAACTTCACGAGCCCCCGCAACTGCTGGGGGCGCATGTAGTTCTTTTCCCCTTGCAGTTGAGAGGTTGGTGTTTGTATTTTCCTGCGGCAGTGACGAACTTCCTCGATCAACACAACACTTTGTTTCATACGTAAAGGCCCCGCCACACATGCCCGATTTTGAGGCCGATTCTTGAGCAGTTTCGAATCGGAGTGTGATCGGACCGGACTGCAAAAACGTGTGCACTGCCGCCACACATTCCCCGACCGTAGCCGACCGGTTTGAATCGAAGATCAAGGTCGTACCTGTTCAGCGAAATGGCTGCTAGTTTTGACAGTGATGATGATGTGCTTGCATTATCAGCATTTTTGCATCATATTCGGGAAGACTGAGGCGGGCATCGGCAACGAAGGTGGTTGACTGATCTTCCGCCATTTGCAAATTGAAACGACGTGCTTTGCGAGACGCGCTCTGATTGGTTGAAGCTTACAATCGGGGCCGATTCGGATCGGAAAAATAGAGCAGGTTCGGAGACACCCGATTCCCAGCCGATTGCGATCGGATCGGACCGGATATATGACGTCATCCGATCGCAATCGGATCGGAATCGGTTCAAAATCGGGGCACAACCGGCAAGTGTGGCGGGGCCTTAACGCAGCAACACTGAACAGCTCACGCCCCCCATCTTCCCCCAGCCCCTCTCCACCTCACCTCCATCGGAGCGTAAAGCGTTCAGATTAGACGGGTTAGCGATGCGAGGAATTGGACGTGCCTGATTAATTTATAACGAGTTCGCCTCTGACACATCCTCTATCGCACATAATCCAACCGACAAGGCGTAAAACGGCCGTCAGTGGCAGCAAGAAGGTCGACACAATACATTTGACACTGGGTCTGAAAGGGAGAGAGCACCATCCATGGTATGCAAGAGACAAAGATTCGCATCAGTCCGTCTGACCACAGGCACGGCAATCCTGCTCTGATTTTAACCCGTTCAGTGCCAGTTGACGCAGATTGTGTTTCTGCAAGGTTGGTTAATTCAGCACGTAAATACCCTAGCGGCTGTCTCAGGATCGTGGATTCAAAGTGGTGATTGTGTTTCTGCAAGGTTGGTTAATTCAGCACGTAAATACCCTAGCGGCTGTCTCAGGATCGTGGATTCAAAGTGGTGATTGTGTTTCTGCAAGGTTGGTTAATTCAGCACGTAAATACCCTAGCGGCTGTCTCAGGATCGTGGATTCAAATTGGTGATTGTGTTCCTGCAAGGTTGGTTAATTCAGCACGTAAATACCCTAGCGGCTGTCTCAGGATCGTGGATTCAAAGTGGTGATTGTGTTCCTGCAAGGTTGGTTAATTCAGCACGTAAATACCCTAGCGGTTGTCTCAGGATCGTGGATTCAAAGTGGTGTCATCAAGAGGCATAGATCCTCATAAGCCCCCCGCGACTGCGGGGGGCTCATGAGGATCTACGCCTCTTGTAGTTGTTTGGTTTTCAAATTCTCTCAGCTCTAAACGGGTTAAGCGACGGTGATCGAGCACGCAACGACTGAGCCGTCCATGCCGCTCTCGGCCTCCATGAACCTTTGTCTTGGGCGGAGGGATAAGCTGCGCAAAGGCCGTCGATCGGGCGGGCCGATGTCGGACGTCGTTGGCCCGTGCGCGGACCAACGGCGGCCGACGTCGGCCCGATGTCCTTTTGCGCACTGGGCAGGTGTAAAACTTGGACTGAACCAGAACCAGATCTAGTGTAGGCTGGACACCAGGAAGTCACTCGACTGTAGAAGGGAAAGAAAAGTAGTCATCTGTAAGAGACTTGATACACACGAATCCTACAGGGTCTCGTGTCAAACTATGGCTCTTGCAGATGGATGGCTATTGACGAGAGGGTGGGACTGAAGGGTGCGGGTGAGGAGGAAAGATTCCACCCCTCCTTCCACTCCTCACCCCCTTCTGACCCCAAGATAACTGGAGTGTCACACTGATTGTGAAGAAATAAATGTCATTTTCAGATTCCCAACTTCCCTTAATCGGTTACCATGGGAACCCTGTGAGAAAAGAACACGATCGGTCTTTATTTGAGGAGGGTGCACTTCACCACTACACAAGCAGCAATCTCATCATCATCATCATCATCATCATCAGTCCCTTGCCCGAACTGGGCGTTGGGGGGACTGAAAGGCAGCAGCAACAGACAGTGCTCTCCACTGAGTTCTATTTTGGGCGGTGGCAAGCAAGTCTGACATCTCGAGTTCGGTCCATTCTTTTATGTTTGCGACCCAACTCTTTCTCTGACGACCTCGCCGACGACTTCCTTCGAGAGTGCCTTGGAGGATAGTCTTGGACAAGGTGTTGTGTCGGGTCACGTGGCCAAACCAAGCAAGCTTGCGCCGTTTCACGGTTGCCAGAAGGGGTTCATGTGGGCCCACCAGGGAAGTGACGATGCTCCGTACATATTCGTTGGTCTTGTGCTCGCGGTACGAGATGCGGAGCAACTTCCTCAGGCACTTGTTCTCAAAGGCCTGGATTTTCTTTTCTGAGTCTGCAAGCAGTGTCCAAGTCTCACAGCCGTAGAGTAGAATAGACACTATGAGGGACTTGTAAAGCCTGTACTTGATGGTGAAGCTGATGGAGTTACTTCGCCATATCCTGTCCAGCCTGGCCATTGCGGATGTTGCTGTACCTATCCTGATACGGATCTCTGCTATGCAACTACCGTCTTTGGACAGGGTGGCTCCCAAGTACTTGAAGCTATTGACCTCTTCTAGCTTTTGGCCATTCATGTGAATGTTGCTGCTGCTGTCGCTTGTGGTGTTGATCATCACTTTGCTTTTATCCGTACTGATCTCCATGCCATAAGACCCTGCGCTACTTGAAAGTTTGTCTGTCAGGTTTTGGAGCTCACTATTGCTGCCTGCCATGAGGTCAATGTCGTCTGCGAATCGAAGATTGCACAGGGATCTGCCACCAATAGAGATTGAAGTATGGTGGTCGTGGAGGGTTTCCTGCATGATCTTCTCCAGGAATATGTTGAAAAGGACAGGAGAGAGCAGGCATCCTTGACGGACACCGATCGTCGTCCTGAAGAACTCGCCTGACTGATTGTTAAGTAGAACCGCGCTGCAAGCGTTCTTGTAAAGCGCTTCTATCATTTGGATCAGTCCCTCCTCTATGTTGAACGATCTCATGACTTGCCAGAGTCCGTCGTGCCAGACGCGATCAAATGCTTTTCTGAAATCAATGAAGTTGTGGTAGAGTTCGCGCTGATGCTGCAGATGTTTCTCGATCAGGACGCGGCAGTTGAAAATCTGCTCTACAGTGCTTCTTCCAACTCTGAAGCCAGCCTGTTCTTCTGCCAGAAGGCCATAAAATCTGGTTCAGCGGAAAAGAAACCAAGCACGAACATGGTGTAGCTTTTATCGTAAGGAAAGAGGTGGTTGGAACTGTCATCAGCTGCACCCCCGTGTCAAGCAGACTAATCTCCATCCGCATCTCCGCCCGACCGCACAACATCACTATCATACAAGTATACGCTCCAACAGCAGACCATGATGATGAAGAATTAGAAGAATTTTACGAACAACTGGACAACATCATCAAGAAAACACCTAAGAAAGACATTCTGACTGTCCTCGGTGACTGGAATGCAAAGATCGGCCCTGACGCCTACCAACAATGGGCAGGAACAGCTGGCAAGTTTGGCCTTGGAGAAACAAATGACAGAGGCCTGCGACTTTTAGAGTTCGCAGAGAGTCACCGTCTCACCGTTGCTAATACCCTCCATCCACACAAGAAGTCAAGAACAGTGACATGGCAATCGCCAGGAGGCCTGGTCCATAACCAGATTGACTTCATCTTGCTGCCTCGACGATTCAAATCCAGCGTTAACAAAGCACAAACGAGGTCCTTTCCTGGCGCTGATATTGGCAGCGACCACAACCTCGTCCTTACTAGCCTCAAGTTGAAGCTGGCATTGAAACGAGATAGCAAGAACCCTCGCATCAGATTCGACCTCCAGAAGCTAAAAGACCCGGAAGTAGAAGAGCTCTTCCAAGCCCAGGTGGGAGGCAGATTTGCAGCCTTGGCTACTTTGGACTGCGACGTAGACACCCTTGCTGGAAATATAAAAGAGGTGTTACTTTCTACAGCAGAAGAAGTGCTGGGGAAGCAGAGGAAGCGCAAACAGCCCTGGGTCACCGATGACATCCTCGATCTCTGTGATGAGAGGAGAGCCTGGAAGAAAAAGAGAGGCCAAGACCTCACATCAGCAAACAAGTACAGACTTGTCAACAAGAAGATCAGGAAGAGGATGAAAGAAGCCAAAGAAGATTGGATTGAAGACCAGTGTTGTAGCGTGGAAGAGGGCATGGCAAATGGCAACAACAAGAAGGCTTATGAAACGCTAAGGACCCTCACCAAGACTCAACAGCGAACAGCCACAGTCATCGAAGACAGCAGCGGCCAACTCCTTACGGAAAACACTGCTGTACTAAACAGATGGACTGAGTACTGCCGAGACTTGTATAACTACAAGGCTGAGCCAGACACCAGCATCCTCCAAAACAACCAGGCTGGGGCCAGGAAGGCTGAAGACCTGCCAGTGTTAGCTGAAGAGGTGGAAGCAGCCGTACGCGGCCTGAAGGGAGGAAAGTCTCCAGGTGTAGACAACGTACCTGCTGAACTGTTGAAACATGGAGGAGAAGTAACAACGAAGGTCCTCACTACACTCTGTCAAAAGATCTGGGAGCAAAAGAAATGGCCAGTAGAATGGACACAGTCTCTAGTGATCCCGCTCCCCAAGAAAGGAAACCTGAAACAGTGCCAGAACTACAGAACTATCAGTCTGATAAGTCACCCTAGCAAAGTAATGCTTAGAATCATTCTCAACCGCCTCAAAACTTTCGCCGAGGAACTGCTGGCAGCAATCTCCCGTTCACCAAATACGATTTGCAACCACAATTTCCACTGGATGTATTGTGGCTAGCAATTTATGGGGCGTGTTAACTGTATTTGTTCAGACTTGTGCGATTTTAACGAGAGAGAGAAAGAGAATCAATGAAACTTAGAAAAAAAAAAAAAAAAATGAAAAGAAAAGGGGAGACTGCCAGTGCTAATATTTTAGGAAGGTTACAAAGTAAAGTAGGTAATAGCACTGTCAGGGGAGAGAATTGTGCATGATCGACCAGTGATCATAGATCTACTTTGGTCAAAACACAAAAAAAAAAAAAAAAAAAAAAAAAAAGGAAAGAGGGTGTGTGCTAAGAAAGTGACTGGAAGCAATGCATATGGAAGCCCCCCCCCCCCCCCGAAGGGGGGCGTATCACATGTCCCACTGTTCCATCCCCTTGATGCATGGAAATTTAAATCTAGGTCCCCCAAGGGGGGTCCAGATATTTAGCCGGTGTGGACAGCTGTTTCGGTCTTGGCGACCTCGTCAGCACACCATTCGGCATACTGGTGGAAGGCAGGAACGTCCACCTACCTGCAAAGACAGCCACATTTTACTGTGGTGTCTGCAGCGGCATGCATTCCATGCCTCCACCTAGATCCAAATTTCCATGCACCCTAAGAGAGAACCTACTAAAAAAAAAAAAAAAAAGGGGGGGGGGGGGAGGGGTTGCAGTCGATATGAAACTTTATTTTACAGCGGTTAAGGCATGGACATCATCATCGACACTGCCACCAGTTGCAAACCTGCCGTTGCTAACAACTACAAGACTAATCTAAAAATGTACATATGAATAAGTAAAACATAATACTTGCAGACAATTGACCACACTGTTCACACAAACAGAGAGAGGGAGGGAGAGAGAGAGGGAGGGAGAGAGAGAAAAGAGGGAGAGATAGAGAGGGAGGGAGACTGAGGGGAGAGAGCAGGGGTGGATCTGGAGGGGTTGTCCCCCCTACCCGGAATTCAAGAATTTATTTAACGTCTTTTTTACACATTGGTGACATTAGACACCCACAAAAAAAAAAAAACCAACCAAACACACAACTTGTAAATATCAAAGAATAGCAATAATTAACATCCAACCACACACACAAATTACTTATTATAATAGTGTCCCTCCTACCCAACATTCTTTAAAAGGCTATAACAAAGTCCCTATTTGGGGTGTTCCGAACCCCCCCCCCCCCCCCCCCCCCCCCCACCGCTCCCGCTTTTCGATTTTCGGCCCCTGGAGGCAAGGTCTAGCGTCTGGGAGGCATTTTGTATAAGGCTGAATTAAGGTCCCGAAGAAAAAGTTGGAACATTCCCCCCCCCCCCCCCCCCCCCCATCGAGGTAACTGATTCACCCCTGGACAGAGGCATAGACATAGAGAGTCATTGAAGACTGAGCTATCACAATCCGATCCTTTGGGTGCTTTGCCTGACAGTAAGGACAGACAAGCAAACTAAAGAACGAACAAACACACAAATGAACAAGCGCACAAAAACTGAAACTATACCAGCGAGAAACGAAAGCAGCCGTCAGCTCGGCCAGTCCAGACAATTTTCCCGCCCATGTGTCGCGTGCAGACTGGGCGTTTCCCAAATTTTCGGGGCGTCACCTAAGTTGCAGGAGATGGATCGACCTGATGGCGCCAAGCTAACCTGGCACTACCCTTGAATTATCATGGTCGATCCATCTCCTGCTGTGCTGCCCCGGGGTTGAATGGGTGTAAGTAGAATTACGCATCAATCTGAAGACTCATTTCAGCACCTTTGTGTTTGTTATGCCTTGTCAACTCACCTGATGAACTTTGACAGCAGTTTGGACACGCAGCAAAAGCACACGCGTAATCACACTTCTTTTTTAAAAAAATATTCAGCGCTGCCGTTAGCGTGTCAATATATTTTTTAGCTGTTTCTCGTACTGAAAGCGTTGTATTTCTAGAAAGGAGTGGAGTCATTGTCAGGTTACTTGATATACAGACGACGTGCGCTGAACTGGATTGTCCTGTGTCTAAACGAACCATAACTAGACCTGTGTGCAGCGTTTCGTAACCTTCTGTTACAGAAGTGTGTCTTTGAACAGTAACGGCGGTAGTGGGCCTCCACAATTTCTCGTTAAACAGAATGACAATAAATGTCCTCAAACCACCAACCACCACCCCCCTCCCCCCCTCGCCCCCGCCCCCCCCCCCCTTTTTCTAAAAATAAAATTGAATAATACATCGTCCCCAGACAAGGATTTCACCGAAATTGAAGCAGCACATTTTGTACTAACGATTTGTGTCATTCCCGTCTGTGTTTACAAGGTTTCCACAGAAATTCCTATCGATTTCTAGTTTTCATGTCAACTCAGAATGACGGCCCGGCACACGCGCACAGTGGATAAGCACATTACGGCGAGCTTGTGTTTCAAGCGAAACTCCGAGCATCGCCGCGTCAGTTCAGTGTGATAATTTGACTGCCCATCCCAGTCCGCAAAAGGCCATCGGGCCGACGTCAGCCGCCGTTGGCCCGCGCACGGCTGTGCGCGGGCCAATGGCGGCCGACGTCGACCCGATGGTCTTTTGCGCACTGGGATGTGGGCAGTATCGGCATAAACTACCAGAAGTTACTCAATAATCAGAATCAAGTCACAAAGACAGTAGGCTAGAGTCCGAAATATCTCAGGCGGTTAAGCGTCGGAGCAGGGGAGCGAGGGGAATCGCCGGGTCGTGGGTTCGAATCCCCGTCCCGGCCCCCGGTAGCTAGACTCGCAATCCAGGGGGGGTTGGGGGGGGGGGGGAAGACGGGCTTGTCACAGCCAATAGCATGTCCGTTGAAAGGTCCTGGTAAATCAAAGTGGCACAGTTGGAGTGCGCCTGAGTTGATCAGTGTTCAGGTCAGTCGTACTCCATAGGCAATAGATTTCCCTGTCCCCCATAAACCCGCCCGTCAGGGCCGTCCATGATCACTTTGGTGTCGTGGACGTTCAGTAAACCCCGAAATAACCAACCAGTAGGTTGAGCCCCCTTGTCAAGAAAGACCGTGGGTTGCGCCCGTTTATAGTAAGTACTAAAGGGAGCGTACCGCTGTCCCTCGCAGCAGTCGCACTGTTAACCCATTGGCTGTCGGTAGTGATTTGGTGGAGATGATTCTTGCTTGGCTTGCTGATTGTGAATGCATGTATTAAGTATTATATTTTCTTCTTACACCCCCTCTGTTCTTTGGCGGAGCGGAAAAGCTGTATCACACACGTGTGTGATACAACCCTGGTGCGTGAACAGACACATATGCACTATTGTTTTGTAGAAAATCTGGTCAACAAAAAGGTATGGGCACACACGATATTGAAACTTGACCTACTTTCAGCTCACGCACAATGACGCCATTTCATAGTGACGACTGGCACTCTGGCGTCATGTATTGCTCTATTACGTCATCATGTAGGAACATTTGTCTGACAACCAAAATATCTACGTCACATTAAAATAAAAATAATAATAATAATTACGGTATTTATAATGCGCTTATCTTATAATCATTATAACTCTAAGCGCGCACTCACAACTCGCGCACGCATGCGCACGCTTTAGACAATGACTTGCGTACCACAAACAGTGGAATACATTACGACGGTCAGCTTGGGGTGGGGAGTGTGGTGATATAGTGCTAAAACTGTTGAAAGAGGTGAGTTTTGAGGGCGGACTGGAAGGAGGAGAGAGAGTGTTTCTGACGGAGAGAGAGTGGGAGAGTGTTCCAGGTGGATGGACGTAGACGGAGAAGGAGCGAGGGCCGAAAGTGTTAAGTTTGGTGCGAGGGATGTGGAGGCGGAGAGGGTCAGAGGCAGAGCGGAGGGAGCGGGAAGGTGTGTAGGGGTGAAGTAAGTTGGAGAGATAGGCAGGAGCGCAGTTGTTCAGGAATTTGTAGCAGAGAGACAGAATTTTGTATTGGATGCGTTGGGGGATGGGGAGCCAGTGAAGGAGTTTGAGCAGGGGTGTGCGTGGTCGGATTTGTTCTTTCTGAGGACGAGGCGGGCAGCATTGTTCTGAACGCGTTGGAGAGTGAAAATGGTGGAGTGAGGAAGGCCGGAAAGGAGAGAGTTGCAGTAGTCGATGCGAGATAAGATGAGAGAGACAGCAAGTTTGGTGGCAGCTTTCGGTAGTGAGGTATTTTCTGATCTGACTGATGCGGCGGAGGTGGAAATAACATGCCTGGGCCGTGGTGGAAACGAAGCTGGTCATGGACAGAGAGGAATCGAGGATAACGCCGAGGTTCTTGGCCGAGTCAGAGAGGGAGATGGGGGTGCTATCGAGTTGAAGGTGGAGAGAGGGAGGGAGCTGGGAGAGTTTCTGGCGAGTGCCTATCAGCATGGCTTCCGTTTTGTCGTCGTTCAGTTTTAGCTTGTTTGCTGTCATCCAGTTTTTCACGTCTTCGTAGCAGTCAGCCGTGCGAGTCAGTAGTGACTGAGTGTTGTCGAGTTTGTATTTGTCTAGTAGTTGTGAGTCGTCAGCGTAGAGGTGGTGGTGTATGCGGTGAGACTGGATGATGTTGGACAGAGGAGAGGTGTAGAGTGTGAAAAGGACCGGGCCCAGGACGGACCCCTGTGGGACTCCGCAGGTGAGCGTGACTGGGCTGGAAGAGACGCCGTTGATGGTGACGGACTGCTGTCTGTCGGAGAGGTAGGAGAGAAACCAGGAGTGAGCAGAATCAGTGATGCCAAGGAGTGGTGGAGTCGGTGGAGGAGGATAGAGTGGTCTATAGTGTCAAAGGCGGCAGAGAGATCGAGTAGTGTAAGAAGAGAGATGTTGCCCGAGTCGGTGGAGAGAAGCAGATCGTTTAAGATATGTAGAAGGGCTGTTTCAGTGCTGTGATGTTTGCGATAGGCAGACTGGAATGGACTGAGGAGGTTGTTGTCGGTGAGGTGGAGGTTGAGCTGGTTGAGAACAACCTTCTCAAGAAGCTTGGACAGGAAAGAGAGATTGGAGACTGGGCGATAGTTCTTGAGTTCGTTTGGGTCGAGGTTGTGTTTTTTTTAGGAGAGGACGGACGATGGCGGACTTGAAGATATCGGGGACGGAGCCGTTTTCTAGAGATGCGTTGATGATGTCGGTAATGAAGGGCAGAAGTTTTGGAAGGCCGTCACGGTAGAGAGAAGCTGGGAGGGGGTCTAGCTCGCAGGTTTTGAAGGGCATGGACTTTATGGTCTTGAGTACTTCATCCTGAGAGACGGGGCGGAAGGACGAGAGGGGAGTGCCGGAAAAGGGGGGGTCGGGAGGACAAGGCGGAGAAGGCAGGGTGTCGAGTGTGTCGCGCAGAGTTTGGATTTTGTCCGAAAAATAGGTAGAAAAAGCAGACGGGAGTTCTTCTTTGCTGTGTGTGTTGGGGAGAGGAGAGTCTTTAGAAGTGCCTAGGAGTGTGTTCATGGTGGCGTAGAGGGTTTTGGAAGAAGTGGATTCCAGGATTTGGTTTTGAAGGTATTTGCGTTTAGATTTACAAAGTAAATGACGTCATGTTCTTCGCCAAAGACACAATGGCGGCAGTGTTGTGGTTGGGCGTGTGCCGAAAACCAACTCAGATCGGATTTAAGACAAGAAAAAGGTGAATAAGAAATAGCTTTTTACATCGGTGTAACCTTAGCCAGACTCGCTTTCGCTCGTTGGGTAAGGTTTTAAAACCACTTGAGTGAAATTCTCAGTCTCACCTAAACACCGACATAAAACTCAATAATAGCGTTTTGCGAAACAGCAACAACAGAAACAAAGGACCACTGAAAACAGAATGCTGAATTATTTCTCTCTGTGTCTCTGTCTCTCTCTCTGTCTCTCTCTGTGTCTCTCTCTGTGTCTTTGTCTCTCTCTTTGTCTCTCTCTGTGTCTCTCTCTGTCTCTCTCTCTCTCTCTCTCTCTCTCTCTCTCTCTCTCTCTCTCTCTCTCTCTCTCTCTCTCTCTCTCTCTCTCTCTCTCTCTCACCATAGTCAACAGAGGAGAGCCTGCGGCCTTTTTTTTTTTTAGTACCGCTTATGACTGTCCTAGATGTAGGCAAAGATTTTAAAACTATCTCTGCCCTACGTCGTCGAATCCCTGACCTTTATTTATAATTCATCGATCAGACATAACGTTTTTCCCGACGAGCTTAAAAAAACCCGAAGGTAATCCCTCTTCCTAAAAGCAAAGATTTATGCAACCTAAACGAGTACAGACCCATTTCCATATTATCCTGTATTTCAAAACCGCTCGAGAAACATATCCACACTCATCTTCTAAACTTTCTGGAGCAAAACCATCTGAAAACTGCAGCACAATCAGGATTTCGACCTCTACATTCGTGCCAAACTGCCCTCAATCAGTTAATTGATAAATGGCTCTCTGCCATAAATGACAGTAAAGTATCAGGTACAATCTTTCTTGACCTGAAAAAAAGCTTTTGATCTTGTCAACCACTCTATCCTACTAAATAAAACTACCATTCTATCACATTGACTCAAATCCTGTCTCCTTTATATCTTCCTATCTCAGGGACAAAACGCAGAAAGTACTGCTAAATGCAAATATTTCTCCGACGGGTTAGTAACTTGCGGTGTTCCACAGGGGTCTATTCTAGGGCCCTTATGATTTAATCTATTTATTAATGATCTACCACTGTGCATATCTCATTTAGACGCAAACTGCGATCTGTTTGCAGACGACACGACCATACACACATCTGATTAAGATATCGCAACCATTAATAAGGTACTCCAACAAAGTCTAGATGAAGTAGCAGGCTGGTGCAGTGATAATCACATGATCATTAGTATTCCAAAGACAAAGAGCATGTTAGTTATTACACGTCAGAAACACCAGCATGGCCTACCACCTTTAACACCCGCCTCAGATAGCCAGCCTGTAGAACAAGTAACTAGGCATCGCTTATTAGGCGTTATAGTGGACAACCAATTAAGCTGGGAACCGAATACTGACTCTATATGCAAAACAATCTCCAAAAATCTGTTCCTGTTATCAAAACTACGCCATATAGTTAATACTGATATCCGTAAACTCTTTTTTCATGCACATATTAAAACGCATTGTGACTACAGTTCTACCGTCTGGGATGGATGAAGCGAAGTTCACATGAAAAAAGTTAATTTCTTGTATCGTCGGGGCATTAAATTAATACTTCCCGGTCATACTTCGACTGACAAAAAATTAAAATCTCTCAAGTTACTAACATTGAATAAACAGTTTGAATTTAATCGCTGTGTTCTACTGCACAAGATCATGCACGGAAAAGCCCCACCCTATCTAAAAACTCTATTTTCCGACAATAATAGGAAAAGCACGAGAAATAGTTCGATCCACCTTCCAAAAATTAGATTAGACATCTGTAAAACCAGCCTGTCTTTTTCAGGCGCTAAAGCGTGGAATATCTTACCTCCACACCTGAAATCAATTTGTAAGATTAGCGTCTTCAAAGATCGCCTCCATAAATATTTACTTCAGAAGGAATAGTATGTTCGGCTCCCATATGCTACTATTCGTATAGTTAGTGACAAGTTTTCTATTACCTAATAATCTTCTACTGTTGCTGCAGATTATGTTATAATTCGACTGTCTGCATTAACATGTCAGGTTCATACATATAGGAAATATATATATTCTTTACTTTTAACAAAGGCGTCGCCCAAAGCCAAAAAATGCACTCAATCAGGCTTTTTTGGCTTTGGGCGACGCCTTTGTTAAAAGTAAAGAATAATTGTACCACAAAATTGCCTAGGTGTTGCCTTTTCAAAATTAGTCTGTCTTCTTCCACTGCAACTCCTCATAAAGCTTTAGGGATGCAATCCACTTTGTATTAGTGGTGCTACCACTACATTCTGGAGGCGGCTTCTAGTACATACGTTGTGTTTGCAATTTCAGGTTACGCCGTATGCCTACCTGAAGAGCCCCCCCCCCCCCCCCCCCCCCCCCCCCCTTGGGGCGAAACCGGTCGTAGGCGGCAAAAACTTTAAATCTACTCAGCAAGTCCAATATCTGTTTGGGAATATTTTCTATCTTCCCCCCTCGGGGGGAGGACTGGATATTCTCCAGCGGGTGGCGGGGCGCCAGGGTGTAGTCCCTATTGCTTTATGTAGTTGGTGTTCAGTGGAAGGCTCAAAAGATCTAATAAGCGATGCAGTCACAAAAGGGCAGCTGATGTCCTGATGACACAATGCCACAATGCAAGCTTACCAGCCTGGAATTCCATGCACAGCATTCTCAGAATTCTTCTTCTTATCTGATGGTGGCGGGTGGGGAGGGGGGGGGGGGTGTCTTTTTACTTATATATGTTTTGTCTTTTGCTGTATCGTCTGATGTATTTTTATATGTATAGAGTAGCAGGATAGTTTGGAAGATAGTACTGCCTAAAACTTTTTATCCTGAATAAAAACGTTTCATCATCATCGTCATCATCATCTCTCTCTCTCTCTCTCTCTCTCTCTCTCTCTCTCTCTCTCTCTCTCTCTTTCTTTCTTTCTCTCTCTCTCTCTCTCTCTCTCTCTCTCTCTCTCTCTCTCTCCTCTCTCTCTCTCTCTCTCTCTCTCTCTCTCTCTCTCTCTCTCTCTCTCTCTCTCTCTCTCTCATACGTTATCGTAATAAACGTTTCAACATCATCTTCATCATCATCATCTCTCTCTCTCTCTCTCTCTCTCTCTCTCTCTCTCTCTCTCTCTCTCTCTCTCTCTCTCTCTCTCTCTCTCTCTCTCATACGTTATCGTAATAAAGGTTTCAACATCATCATCATCATCATCATCATCTCTCTCTCTCTCTCTCTCTCTCTCTCTCTCTCTCTCTCTCTCTCTCTCTCTCTCTCTCTCTCTCTCTCTCTCTCGTGTGTGTGTGCGTGCGTGTGTGTTATGTTTTTTTTTTTTTTTTTTTTTTTTTTTTTTTTTTTTTTTTTGGGGGGGGGGGGGGGAGGGGGGGATGGAGGGGGGGGGGGGTGTGGCAGCGTCCCAGGGTTCAAGTTGCATGAGTGAGTTTAGTCCTGCGCCAGCCACTATACGCACGGTGCTCCGCTATAGCCCAGCAATCATCTTGCTTAGTGGCTGGCACGTGACTAAGCTCACTCATGCAACCGACCCCCAAGTCTAGACTGGCAGGCTGTAAGGTCCGGGATCACAGACTGGCACACCCTTAGCCCGCAGGGTCCACAATCACAGACCAAAGCGCGTCAATCATTATTTTTGAGAGTGGATCAGCGTCGAATTTCTCCCGTCAAGGCCAGACCAGGCATTCTATACAGGGTTTATAAAATAATATAATGGCTCGGGAAGTTTTCCCCTTTGCCTAGCAGCGTCGGCGCGTCAGCCGCCACCTTAAGGGGATACCATAGTCATGACGAAGATATGTTACGATTGTGGTTGTGTTATCCTGTGAGAGCATACATGTGTTTATCGTAGGAAACGATACGATATTTTTTGGAGTTATCGTGGTTACGTTTCACGTGCCTTTTTAGTAAGATTTTCTTTTGTTCGTACGTAGAGTGAATTTCGTTTTGGTTATGTTTAGTTCAGAACGTTCTAGACAGGTCGCACTGTCTAGTGACCTCGTATGTGTGACGTCTAGTAGTTGGCAACAGTTCGTAACTTTTCGCTACATTTTGTTTTTCAGTGCGCGTGAATTGAGCAGCCTTTATTTTGTTTTGGGAATGTTCTCGTACCTTCTAGAGCTATCATAGAACGTGGTGATAGGGCTACCATACTTTTATGTGTCTTCATTATACATTAGGATTTAGAGCTGAAGTGAGCAGCCGAGTTTTTGTAGCCTATTTTAGTGATTCCAGAAGATTCTTATTTATGAGTTTCTGTTGCGTATTTCGTTCCGATTGGTTGCATTTGTATTATTTCCGTAGATGATTCTAGAATTTGGTAGTATATATAAGGAGGGCGCTGGGAAAGCCCGTTTGTACATAGTCTTGCTTTGTCAGTAGTTGTAGAGACACGCAGTTTATTGCGAGAGATGCTGTGTATGAGAAGCTTTGTGTCGCAGTGTAGACATTGCAGAAGAGACTTTGTATCAGTATTTGTGCATTTGGAATTGCACTGTCAGTGGATATCGCATCGCTGAATTAAATATTGTTGGAACTGTTACTCCAGTATTGTGTACGTCCTTAAGCCACGTGTGACTGATTGCAGCTGAATGAGGTTTATTCTAAAAAGAACCTTACGTGCATGCGTCTGGCGTGTTTATCATACTACGACTACAACTCCACCACGTAACAAGATAGTAGTGTTTTCAGTAACACGTTTTTCTTCACCAGGCGTTGGAAACTAAAAACGGATCAAGTTCTGGTGAGCGGTTCCCAACAGTGATGGCAAGACTTGCTGTTATTGTTTATACGGTACACCAGGACTTTCCTGACATTACAACTGAAGGGGAGATTTCCCTATGAGCGCTTAGTCCCGTATCCTCACAAGATGGCCGCCACGACTGGCGTGATGACGTCAGCTTCCCGAGCCCCGTATAGGATCTCTGGCCAGACTGAATGCAACACGTCACACTGACTAGGCCGGAGAGTACCCCGTGGAAGTACAATGGCCAGTGCTGCTGTGTGATTTTGAACCTTACGGCCAAAGGGCCGTAAGGTCCAAAATCACAGACCAGCACTTAACTCATTCTACCCCAGACACACCACAGGAAGATAAGACCGGATCGACCATGATAGTTGAGGGTGATGCCAGAATAGCTTGGCGCCTATGGGTGCTAAGCTATTATGCCATCACCCTTGAACTATCATGGTCGATCTGTCCTGCACTGCAATGCAGTCTTCAGAGGACAACGGCAAAATTTAAGGATTTCGGTGATGGGGTAGAATGAGTTAAGGAAGTATGCAGGGTTCACTCGACACTGTGTCCAGTCGTGTCGTAATCTCCAATGCAGACCAACAATCGGGTCTGCGAAACTTGGAAAACCACGAGACTCATTGCCGCCATACGTCTCATTCAGATGTAACCAGGTTTCCCCGCGCTGTTTGAACTCATTCGCGGCAAGCCGCATCCGGATGCGGCTGGCCGCGAGCGAGTTAAACTTTGAACTAGAGGTACGCCACAGGTCGCGCGCAGGTCACTAAGAAAAAAGGCGGTAATGAATGCCACAGGCAGAGAATGTTTTGCTGCTTTTTCAAGAAATATTTTATACAAACAAACCAAGCGGCCATAGTAAACACATTTAATCTATTCGCGAATAATGTTTGAACTGAAAGGCTTCGCCGCTTTGACTTCCGTGTCATCACGTATAGGTCAGTTTCTCTAAGAATCATTCTACGTTTGCTAGGCGTGCCGTATGGATTTGTACACCGCTAGACTAGGCTCATTCGTGGTGAGGTCGCACTGACATGTGCGTACTTAGAGTGACATTTTCCTTTCAGTCCTGTTGAAAATATACTGTTGCAAGTTTTGTTTTGTCCGTGTCTGGCTAGTAATTCCACGACATAAAAAAAGTAAGTCATGGAACGACACACCCGACGAAAAAACTCAAAGAGTAATCTTAGTGAATCTGAGACTGGTCCTGTAATATGCTTTGTCAATATGTCAAGCCGGCTTTCAAAGCAACGGCCGTAATCTCCAAACCACATTTTCTACTGAGCCATTACTAGACTCGTTAAAGGTTGTTGCAAGAAATACACAGGACACCCCTTCCGCGCTGAAAACGGCAGTAAACATCGGACACATACGGCGCCCAGTGCGCACAAGGGCGTCAGGCCGACGTCGGCAGCTGTTGGCCCGCGCACAGCCGTACGGTGTCCAACGGCGGCCGACGTCGGCCCGATGGCCTTTTGCGCGTTGGGTATACCACTCGTGCAAGGTCAGCGTACAAAGCCAAAGTTGTTGTGCATCTCCAGAAGATTAAAAGAGATTAAACGCAGAGAGACAAAGAGGTCGGTTTTTTTTTGTTGTTAAAATATCAAATAGCTGTAAGGTCCAAAATCAACTGAGCAGACGACATAGTCATAGAGAACAAACACAAACGGCTGTAAGGTCCAAAATCAACTGAGCAGTCGACATAGTCATAGAGAACAAACACAAAGGGCTGTAAGGTCCAAAATCAACTGAGCAGACGACATAGTCATAGAGAACAAACACAAACGGCTGTAAGGTCCAAAATCAACTGAGCAGTCGACATAGTCATAGAGAACAAACACAAACGGCTGTAAGGTCCAAAATCAACTGAGCAGACGACATAGTCATAGAGAACAAACACAAACGGCTGTAAGGTCCAAAATCAACTGAGCAGTCGACATAGTCATAGAGAACAAACACAAAGGGCTGCCATAAGAAAGCAATTAGCAGACAGTAATAGAAAGACGAGAGTTTCCCTGAAATAGAATCTTGCTTTCCACAGAAAATGGACGACGTGACCTTTACAGGGTAAACTGGTCGGTAAACACGCCACGTCCTCAAACTATCCAACAGCCGTAAGGTCGAAAACCAAAGACCAGCACACGCTCTTACGGGAAAAAAAAAAAAAAAAAAAATGATACTGTGTAAGGCAAAAAGCAGTAAGTTCATTTTTGTGAAAAGCGCGATTGTCTTTGTTACACAATGGATATCTCGCTTTTCACAAAAATGTACCTGTTGTCTTTTGCCTTCATGGTCCAGAATGGTCAGAAAACTTGTTGAGTCTTTTGTGTAATACGATCTTCTGAGCACAGCGAATTTAACCCCTTCGAGTCTGCAGATACCGATACTGCAAACAGTGTGTGTGCCTGTAGGTTAGTACCGGCGGTCGCCAGCTAAAGGGGGTTAAAATAATAAGGCAGAAGAAAACGAGAGCCTCTGTGAAAGAAATTGAATTCACGAGAGAGCTGTCATTCTTTCGCGCCCATCCAGTGCTGAGAAATCTGACCATTATGGGATGAACATTTTTTCATTAACGGCCGGACGCCGATCTTTACAAGCACAAACTCCACGTCTTACGATGCCGCGCGCAGTTACAGCAACATAGCCGTACACAGTAGCGGTCCAGCGCTGGACTACTCAATCAGTTTTCAAGGAGGGGGGGGGGGGGGGGGGTGCTCAACTTTTATATTTTGTACTATTGCCAGGGTCTAGTATATATCAAAACACCACAACCGAAACTGTTCTTCTGACGTTCTTGAAAGTTTCTAACTGGTGTTACGTACGGCACTGAAACACAAGCGTTACAGCTCAAATTTAAACACACTTATTTATAGTTGGATGCCAGCCGAGGGGTGTGGTGTAGTACCAAAGCAACCCCCCCCCCCTGGATCCGGCCCTGGTAGTGTCAGCAAGAGGCATAGATCCTCATCTGCGGGGACTCATGAGGATCTATGTCTCTTGCAGACGTTGCATTTCCCGGCTCTCAAAAGAGTAAAAGTATTACAAACTATAAAAACGCCCAGAACAAACCCCCCCCCCCCCCCCCATGCCAATTATAATGAGGATGTAGATGATCGTCTGGTTCATTACCTGCGAATTTTTCTGTAGGCTGGCGATTGGGTGCCTGATAGGCGGCGGCAGGGGATCTAACTGTTTGTCTGTGCAGCGCTGAGTAATTCCCCTTGGTATGTGTGCTGTTCTACCAGCGCTAGCCTCCCCTATCTGAATTGTGAGTAATTATAATGAAAGAATCTTTTCTTTTTTGTAAAGCGGCGCGGACTGAGAGCCTGAGCAGTCACGGCGTTGTGTGCACAGGAGGATTGCAAATACGAGCCAGAGCTATAGATCCTCGCGAGGATCTCTGCCTCTTGCATTTGCGTTGAGCTTGCCGTGTTCCGGTTAGCGATCAATACAAAGCTGTAATGTCCGCGACAGATGTTTTTCATTTGTTACATTCTCACACAGCCGGCCAGCGGCACTACACGGTCCAAATTCAACAGCTGAACACAGCACACAGTGTACCGGTCAAGGGAGGTGTATCGACAATGACAGCCCTATATGGTAGTGCCGGATTGACTGCCCCTCTGAGCTTGCTAGATCAAGGCGTCCTGCTCCAGGGTAGAAAGAACGAACTCATTCGCGCCCAGCCACATCCGGATGCGGCTGGGCGCGAATGAGTTAATAGTTGTCAATCTCTGTCTATTAATGTTGTGAGTGAGTATCCCTATGTCTGACAATAATCTCTGTCTATTCATGTTGTGAGTGAGTATCCCTATGTCTGACAATAATCTCTGTCAATTCATGTTGTGAGTGAGTATCCCTATGTCTGACAATACTGATCTCTGTCTATTCATGTTGTGAGTGAGTATCCCTATGTCTGACAATAATCTCTGTCTATGCATGTTGTGAGTGAGTATCCCTATGTCTGACAATAATCTCTGTCTATTCATGTTGTGAGTGAGTATCCCTATGTCTGACAATAATCTCTGTCTATGCATGTTGTGAGTGAGTATCCCTATGTCTGACAATAATCTCTGTCTATGCATGTTGTGAGTGAGTATCCCTATGTCTGACAATAATCTCTGTCTATTCATGTTGTGAGTGAGTATCCCTATGTCTGACAATAATCTCTGTCTATTCATGTTGTGAGTGAGTATCCCTATGTCTGACAATAATCTCTGTCTATGCATGTTGTGAGTGAGTATCCCTATGTCTGACAATACTGAATTCTGGACAATAAGACCTTATCCCCTCTAGCCTTCAGTTCCCATTTCTCAAATTTTGGAGGTGTTACCTAATGACTATGTGCCAGTTGCAGGAGATGGACTGACCATGATAATTCAAGGGTAGTGCCAGATTAGCTTGACGCCTTCAGGCGTCAAGTTAATCTGGCACTACCCTTGAATTATCATGATCAAGCCATCTCCTGCTGTAGGGACTCGATGCTGAATGGGTTAACTAACATTACGAAATTATTTTAACGGTCGTGGTATGTCCTTTTACTCTTCTTCTTAGTTGAACGTAGAAGAGCTCTTCCGTTACACATTTGGGGCTGTGGAAAATCTCTAGTACGCGTACCTACTCACGTCGATTGTGAAAAGAAGGGCGAGAAAGTGTCAGTTGAGGCCAGCCAACATTGAGAACCCGCTGTATAGGGGAATTTTAGCAATCAAAGTTGCCCCTGTAGCAGATCGCTGTAAGTGTAGTGACTTCCGTCTGAGGACCGGGCACAACCGACTCAGTTCCACCTGCATAGACGCGTCCACCTCGTGCCATCTCCCCTGTGCCCTTGTGGAGAAGCAGACCAGACCACAGAGCACATCCTCCAGGAGACTGTGGGAACCACCAGCTGCTGAGGGAGGAGATATGGCCGAAGCCCGCCACTCTACAAGAGAAACTGTACGGGCTTGTGGAGGCGCTACAGAAGACCACAGATTTCATTTTGAGAGCCAAACTACAAGTGTGACGGCGTTCGACAAGAAGAAGAAGAAGAAGAAGAAGTGTAGTGCCTTAATGAATTGCGCCTCTGGCCACAGTAGGTGAAGGTTAGTGCCTAATTGACTTTGTGCCTCCGAATGTAATAGTTTAAGGACAGTGCTTGCTTGCACTGAGAATAGAACAAACTATTTACACGTTTCTTTTCTTGCCTCCTGGAAAAAGGCTTTTTTTTTTTTTTTTTTTTTTTTTTTTTTTTACTACACTTTCAACTTCTTTTTTGTCTACCGTATTTAAAAAGTACAATAGACTTTCAAATGGGGCTGGACGCAGCGCATTCCGGAGAATGCACATAATTGACGTGTTTGGCGCGCGGGGGGGGGGGGGGGGGGGGGGGGGGGGCAGAAATTGCTAGCAAAGAAGTAACAAGATAAAAATGACGTCACGTCTAGCTACGCAAACCTTGCTAGAGAACGACTTTTTGGCGCCAAAGCGCCGTGTTTGTGTGTGTGTGTGTGTGTGTGTGTGCGTGCGTGCGTGCGTGTGTGTGTGTGTATGTGTGTGTGTGTGCGTGTGTGTGCCATTATGTGACAGCGACTAGAGCCCGCGTTTTAGGACGTACAAGCTTGAACCTTTAGGATATTGTCAGGGATAAAAGAATAATCTCGAGAAAATGACCGTTTTCACAAAAACCGGTTGATCCACACTGGAGTCAGTAATTTTTATTATTTTCACTAGATATTTTGCGTATAGCGGGATCAAAGTCAGGTATTGGATGAGTTCGTTAACCAACATTGTACCTCTAGAACGTTTGGAGTGATAATTAAATACATTTTGAAAAAAATATATTTTCACGTTTTGGGATTCATTTAACGAATAATATGGGTTAATCTTAAAACAATTGAATCTTTTTTACGACCCCCCCCCCCCCCCAATCTTCTCCTTAATAATGGCATGATTTTTTTGGTATACGGTATTTACATAATCCTACAGTTTGTCTCGACTGTCGCTCCATTGTGACCTGTGTGCACTAGGTGTGAAAATCAGACAATGTTCTGCACCACGTCTTAGGAGTCATTTGTAAAACAGCTAACATAACTTTATCTTTTCCTTTACCAAAATCAAACAAACAAACAAAAAACCCCAAACAAACAAACAAAAACAAACAAACAAACAAAAAACAACAAAAACAAACAAACAAACAAACAAACCAAAGAAAACCCAACCTAACTCATTGGAGACGTGTAGCATCGCGATTTTTAAGCCCCGTATCCCGATGCAACACGTCTGCAATGAGTTAAAAATGCCGCCTCAATCTGCACGATCCATTTCCCAAAAACATTAAAAAACCTGCATATATTCATGAAGTAGACGAAAGGAAAACGGTTTGCTAACAAGCGGCCGTCACGTGAATGTTTTTCTTGCTTTTCTGGACCACCACCACCACCACCACAACAACAACAACAACAACAACAGTTTCAGTTTAAACCCCAACGCACTAATCCGACGTTGAAGAAGGACAGCGACCAGGACTAATTTGACGTCAAATTAACTTGTAGTCTTAGACTACGAAACCATAACTGAAAAAATGCACACACGCCTCAGAGTAGGATGTACATTGAGGCTGTTTCTGCTGGCAAGGGGTATGTATCCTCGTCGGCCTCTGCGGGGCGCGTAAACATATACCTCTTGCCAGCAGAAACAGGGTAAAGGAAGAAGTGCCTGGGATAATGTGGGACACAATCCAGTCCATAATGGGCTGACAGGGGCTTTCAGGTCTGGCACGCGACACAGACATCAACAATGTCTGTACTCGTTTATGGAGACAATGCTATCGGTTTGACCGCGCGGTTGGTTTGCTAAAGACCTTCGGACGTCCAAACACAAAGGAGCCTTACCGATCGATGTTTCGCCATCTTCCCAATGGGCAAAAAGGCCATCGGGCCGACGTCGGCCGCCGTTGGCCCGCGCACGTACGTGTGCGGGCCAACGGCGGCCGGCGTCGGTCCGATGGCCTTTTGCGCATTGGGATCACACACGCACGCACGCATACACTCAGTGAAACAGGTGCCTATGTGTTGCTCGCGCGCGCGCGTGTGTGTGTGTGTGTGTGTCCGTTGTGTGTCTGTCGCGTGTGTGCATGCGTGCGTCCATGCGTTCGTGTGTGTTTGCTTGTGTGTGTGCACATGTGTGTTTGCGTGTGTGTGTTTGCGTGCGTGTGTCTGTGAGTGTGCGTGTATTTGTAAGCTTTTACAAATATCTATTCTACTCTCTCTCTCTCTCTCTCTCTCTCTCTCTCTCTCTCTCTCTCTCTCTCTCTCTCTCTCTCTCTCTCTCTCTCTCCACACACACACATACACACACACACACGTACACACACACACACACACACCCGCTCAATAGAGAAAGAATACCCATGAAGCATGATACTAGAAGTCCAGTTGGTGTGGCAAGTACCATGAATAGGTCATTACCAGTAACACTACAGCCAATACTATCAACACCCCTTTCTAACAGCGCCATCGAAAACTTCCAGAGATGTCACAAACTAGTCACCAAACTCGCTACAACTCGGACACTCACTTTTACCGCGTGGAAGAGACATAGATTCTCATGAGCCCCTGCGACAGCACACACACATACACACACAGTGCGACAGCAGGGCCCGGCTCATGAGAATCTATGCCTCTTTGTGCGAGATTGGCTCCAGCTGCTTTAAACATTGGGGAATGTGGGCTGTTGTGTGTCACCAGGGATGCCCCGTTTGCGTCACTGTGAAACTGAGGCCAAGGGGGTGTGATCATAGAAGATGAGCGGACGGGAACTAGACAACAATCAACAAGCGAATTTGTGTGCTGGTCTGTGAGTTTGGACCTTACGGCTGAAACCCTTGAATTATCGTGGTCGATCCATCTCCAACAAATGGGGATAACACATATTTGTTTTTGATGCGATGCATGTGATATGGAAGACCTGTGACAGGTTAAAGGTGAATGATGAATGGCTCGGCGCTTCTCAACTGTGGTACAAAGCCAGTCAGGCACTGACATTCTTCATTGCAACGTCATGAAAAGCTGACGATTCGTGCTGCTTTGTGCCCACGCGTCAACAAACACGCGTCAACAAACACACGTCAACAAACACGCGTCAACAAACACACGTCAACAAACAAGCGTCAACAAACACGCGTCAACAAACACGCGTCAACAAACACGCGTCAACAAACGCACGTCAACAAACGCACGTCAACAAACACGCGTCAACAAACACGCGTCAACAAACACGCGTCAACAAACGCACGTCAACAAACACGCGTCAACAAACACGCGTCAACAAACAGTACATACTGATTGATTTTCTGAAAGCATTACAAATACCAGCATATACGTTTTTATGAAGATGAATGAAAGCAAATTTGTCCATTTTGAAAACCGAATATTGATAAATGTAATGCTTTATTAATATTTATTTATTTATTTGCTAAAAATTCAAACCCCCCCCCCCCACACACACACACACACGCATGCACGCACGCACACGCAGGCTCGCACGCACGTACACGAACACTTACACACACACACCACACACACACACACACAAACACTTTCAAACCGATGATAGGATATCATCCTATTCAAATTGCAAACGGATATTGATTTCGCGTTAAAACATAATTATGCGTGGCCCTGACCAGATTGAAAGAGACTCAACACATCTACTAACTGACCTACAATATTTGTCACTACCTAGGGCGGCGGAGTAGCATCGTGAACAAAAAATGATAGTGTCCACATTCAACACAAAATCCTATTATGCGTAAAGCTAAAATCAAATTTGAGTTTCAGCCGTTTGGTAAGAAATATTATATTTTACACGCACGCACGCATGCACGCGCGCACGCACGCGCACACGCACGCACGCACGCGCACACACACGCACGCGCACACACACATACGCGCGCGCGCGCGCGCACACACACACACACGTGCACGCGCACACACTGCGACTGCAGGTGTTCCTGAGAATCTCTACCTGTTGTTGCTAAGCAACTGGCAAGGTCGACTGAAATCTACCTCTGTTCTCCTAGATCTCAGCGTCCTAGTGCGCAAAGGCCATCTTTCCGACGTCCGCCCGACGACCTTTTGCGTACTGCGATTAGACGCGGTTTTTTTTTTCTTCTGGCCATGCATCGAAATGCCAGTAACGGAGATACAGAAAAAGGGTCAGTTACGCCATCAGACTGGTTTACATGCCCGCATTACTGAAAAATTACGGCAAGCTCAATGTGAAGCAAAGGGCGGTCTGTACCAGCCTTTTTTGTAACCCCTTCCCCGCCAAAATGTTGGAAGTGCTACGTGCCAATCAGTTGCAAGAGATGGCTTGACCGTGATAATTCAAGGGTAGTGCCAGATTAGCCTGGCGCATAAGCGCCAGGCTAATCTGACACTACCCTTGAGTTAACATGGTCAAGCCATCTCCTGCTGAAGGGCGTTGGGGCTAATAGGTTAATATGATGATGATGATGATGATGTTGATGATGATGATGACTGATGAGAGGCTGCAGAGTTTGTGCACCGCGGCTATTGGATGCGAAGTCGGTCCAGCAAGGGCACGGGTCCAGACCCATTGCCCAGTTGGGGGTAAAACCCGCAGCCACATCCATTGCCCAGTCGGGGGTAAAACCCGCAGCCACACCCATTGCCCAGTCGGAGGTAAAACCCGCAGCCACATCCATTGCCCAGTTGGGGTAAAACCCGCAACCACATCCATTGCTCAGTCTGGGGTAAAACCCGCAGCCACACCCATTGCTCAGTTGGGGGTAAAACCCGCAGCTACATCCATTGCCCAGTTGGGGGTAAAACCCGCAGCCACATCCATTGCCCAGTTGGGGGTAAAACCCGCAGCCACATCCATTGCTCAGTCTGGGGTAAAACCCGCAGCCACACCCATTGCTCAGTTGGGGGTAAAACCCGCAGCCACATCCATTGCCCAGTTGGGGATAAAACCCGCAGCCACACCCATTGCCCAGATGGGGATAAAACCGGCAGCCACATCCATTGCCCAGTTGGGGATAAAAACCCGCAGCTACACCCATTTCATCAGTTGGGGGTAAAACCCGCAGCCACATCCATTGCCCAGTTGGGGATAAAACCCGCAGCCACACCCATTGCCCAGTTGGGGATAAAACCCGCAGCCACATCCATTGCCCAGTTGGGGATAAAACCCGCAGCCACACCCATTGCCCAGTTGGGGGTAAAACCCGCAGCCACACCCATTGCCCAGTTGGGGGTAAAACCTGCAGCCACATTCATTGCCCAGTTGCGGGTAAAACCCGCAGCCACATCCATTGCCCAGTTGGGGGTAAAACCCGCAGCCACACCCATTGCCCAGTTGGGGGTAAAACCCGCAGCCACATCCATTGCCCAGTTGGGGGTAAAATCCGCAGCCCTGATCAAATAAAAAGCCGTGAGGTGCAACGTCACAGACCAGTAGACAGATTAAGCTGAAGTGCGCTTCGACTGCTCCGTCCTCAGCGCCAACAGTGGCACATGGTTCAGTCATGATAGTTTAGGGGTAGTTAGTGCCGCCTGGGGCCTGCTGAGAAGTCAAACCCAGGTATTATTCGTGAGCTATCCAATTCGAATAATTCTCTTTTCAATTTTAGATGTTCGCTTTTGACACTGTTAAGTTGTGGTTTTAGCTGTACGTGCTAAATGCAGTATGAAATAATGAACTCATGGCAGATGCGCCATATACGGATGCGCGGCGATTCGCCGTGTCTCCGTACACGGCACGTCTCCAATGAGTTAAATAAATAAAAACCCACTATGTAAGACTGGCCTACACCAATATCTAACATCAACCCACTATGTAAGACTGGCCTACACCAATATCTAACATCAACCCACTATGTAAGACTGGCCTACACCAATATCTAACATCAACCCACTATGTAAGACTGGCCTACACCAATATCTAACATCAACCCACTATGTACGACTGGCCTACACCAATATCTAACATCAACCCACTATGTAAGACTGGCCTACACCAATATCTAACATCAACCCACTATGTAAGACTGGCCTACACCAATATCTAACATCAACCCACTATGTAAGACTGGCCTACTCCAATATCTAACATCAGCCCACTATGTAAGACTGGCCTACACCAATATCTAACACCAACCCACTATGTAAGACTGGCCTACACCAATATCTAACATCAACCCACTATGTAAGACTGGCCTACTCCAATATCTAACATCAACCCACTATGTAAGACTGGCCTACTCCAATATCTAACATCAACCCACTATGTAAGACTGGCCTACTCCAATATCTAACATAATTATTTGTTTACCTGTGATAAATGCCACCGTTTTTAGTCCATTTCAGTTCACAGAGGGACAAATGATGTCAAGTTAACCGTTTAAAGGAGAAAAATGTACCACGACCAAACTGCACGAGGATAGATCCTCATGATGATGCAGGCTGTGCCTCTTGTTCAAACCACGACCAAACTGCACGAGGATAGATCCTCATAATGATGCAGGCTGTGCCTCTTGTTCAAACCACGACCAAACTGCACGAGGATAGATCCTCATGATGATGCAGGCTGTGCCTCTTGTTCAAACCACGACCAAACTGCACGAGGATAGATCCTCATGATGATGCAGGCTGTGCCTCTTGTTCAAACCACGACCAAACTGCACGAGGATAGATCCTCATAATGATGCTGGCTGTGCCTCTTGTTCAAACCACGACCAAACTGCACGAGGATAGATCCTCATGATGATGCAGGCTGTGCCTCTTGTTCAAACCACGACCAAACTGCACGAGGATAGATCCTCATAATGATGCTGGCTGTGCCTCTTGTTCAAACCACGACCAAACTGCACGAGGATAGATCCTCATGATGATGCAGGCTGTGCCTCTTGTTCAAACCACGACCAAACTGCACGAGGATAGATCCTCATGATGATGCAGGCTGTGCCTCTTGTTCAAACCACGTTGCTTTGAGGGATGAAGATGTTTGACGTTAATTTACAAAACACAATAGGCTACGGGTTAATGCCCAGACATTTCACGGTCCGTCCATCGACCATGACTTGTACACCGACAGCCATTAACTAGGCCGCGGACCGAACGCTATTAGCGGAAAGGTGAGCCCGTTGGAGGTGGCCGCCGACCCGCTGGTTATCATCAGACTAATTCCAGAAACCTCACACCGCCATTAGCGGACAAGGACCTCAGTGCTGCGGCTTCTTGTCTGACAAGTCTGAGTGCAGTCTCAGCAAGCAAAACGCCACCAGTCCCACGTCGGGCGTGGTGGTGGCCCCACGCACATCAGTGCGCAGGACCACCACGGCCGGCATCGGCCAATAGGTTGTTTTGCTCACTTGGGCGTCCAGTTAATTGACGTAGACGTGTGGTGATGAAAACCCGAGATGGAACACGTTTGGCCATACTCGTGGAGACATGGCTTAGAAGCAAATGGCTCAGGGATGAAATAGCCAGAGATGGGGGTCCGTGTTGTTTTATTTGTTTGACTCCAACACAGCCGTGTGTGTCCTCATCAAAATGGCCACGTACCATCTAAAGCAAAACTGTCTAAAAAAAAAAAAAAAAAAAAAAAAATAATAGAAAAAGTTTTTTTTAAAAAAAAGCCACTGGGAGGGAGAGAAAACCTGAAAGTTTTGGATGCGATCACTCTCAGGGTGTTTGCAAAGCTGGTGAACGAATAGGAAACTACATCCATAATCAAATTCCCTAAAGTGAATTACGCACGCTAGATTTGCCCACGAGAGATATCTTTTTAAACAAGAACAAGAACAACAACAACAAAAAGTGTTGAGGCGCGCGGTGCACGCCGGAACTCCCACCAGTCCATATCATGTAGCGGTGTCCGTTTTGCACCATCATCATGTCTTTCGGCATAATTTGCTTTTATTCAACCCTTTCACTAACAACAACAACAAAAAGTGTTGAGGCGCGCGGTGCACGCCGAAGCTCCCACCAGTCCATGTAGCGGTGTCATCCGTTTTGCACCATGGCCTTCAGCATAATTTGCTTTTATTCAACCCTTTCACTGCTGAGAAAAAAACTGAACACGATCCAACTGCAAGAGCTATAGATCCTCATGAGCCTCCGCGACTGCGGGGGCTCATGAGGATCTATACCTCTTGCTGAGACCAAAATTGTATCCGCCGTTACTAGAATTGAACGGTTAATTGTGGCTTACGGTTAATTGTGGCTTACGGTTAATTGTGGCTTTTGGTCGTTGAATGAAGAAAGATTTCAGAAAACAAAACATGAGCCCAGTGGCATGAAAGTGGTTAAAGCAGGAAAATCCACAACATTACAACCCGCACATAACTCTTTGGCTGTCGCGGGTCGGTATTGCTTCGAGTCGCGATGGTTCCTGCAGGGCGTCAGGATGTTGTCTCATTCCTGCACGGGAGATCCTCGCGGCTACGTACAACCTCTACCCACAGTCAAAGGATTCAACTTAACAGGCAGCTTAGAGCTTACATTTCTGTTTTTTTGTTTTGTTTTTTTGAATTTTGGCTTCTCATTTTCCCCCGTCGTATTTTATCCAGTCGTATGCGTACTCGAAGGGGCAATTATCCGTGATTTCAGACTGGAGTAGGGGACATCATCCCTGGTTTGCCGAGATACAGACCTGACTTGCGGCAAGCCGACACCACACGGATGCGAAGGTGGATCTCATGACCACGAGCAAGCCGAGGATAAACTAACAACTTGATCCCTTCGCTGCCGAGACTGAAAAAAAAAAGTCAACGCGATCCAACTGCAAGAGACATAGACCACGTTTCTTGAGCGGCGTTGGCTTTGGTCGTTGCCTGAATGACGGAACCAAGATTTCAGATCAGCAAACCGTGATATGAAGGTACAGCGCGCGTACATTGGCAGGCAAGGGGTTAACAGAGCACAACATGGGGGCTGAATGTTTCTCCTTTAACTCATTCGAGACCAACTGCGTCCGGATACGCGGTTCAGTCGAATGAGTTCACTTTTTACTCCCGGCACGCACCTATTGTAGTGAGACTGATAAACTGGACAGCGTGAGGACTAGAGCTGTGGTAGAATCAAATTGGAGCTCGCGGCTTGCATCGTAGGTCCTAACCTGTAATACCAACGGACCGTGATAGCTCAGTTGAAGTTGACGATGATACGTGAAAAGTAGCGTCATGTGTACGTGTCGCCAAAGGACCTTGACGTCATCGGTCTTCATGACGTGATGGCCGCCATCATTGGCCTAACAACTGACACGTACAGAACATCCCAACTGAAAGAAAGAAACACGTTTAGAAAAGACAGTGACAGCAACTTTGTCTTTTCAAGCGTGTTTTATTCTTCCCTGCGACGCTCTCTGCATGTTAAACGCTTGGCAGTCGCCTTTTTGGGCAATTAGATTCCGAATGGGTTTCACAGCACAATGACGTACGCACGGTCACCGCCACGTGACGTCATTCTCGGCTCGTAATTCTCGTCATCGAACACGTCATTTCGTGATCTCGCTCAACATAAATGTGCTGGGCTGTGATTTTGGACCTTACGGCCTACGGCCGTAAGGTCCAAAATTACAGCCCTGCACACCAAGGTCTTAATGTGAAAAAAAGACCCCCCAAAAACAGACAAGCAGATACAATAATAAGTGCGTGATATAACTGAGCCACAAAGTGTCGTGGGTGGGGAGCTGGCGCGCCCACTGATCAACAAGTTGTTGTCATTTTCTGGATACACGCTGAAATCAGTGCACGGTGCTCGCACACTCAATGACACTGAGGGCTGCCGTCAGAGTGAATTCAAATGAACGCAGATTGTCCTTGTTGTATTGGCTGTTATGGTTGTATGAGGGTTCGTGGTTATTGCCAAACATGAAACAGGGGCTTTTGGCTTGCTGTCTGCCATGCTAGTGAACGTGGATTGTGTTCGGTGTTGAGATCATTGTCGGTTCAAAGTCAAGGATCCCGAGCCGTCATAAATGAATGAATGAATGAATGAATGAATGGATGGATGGATCGATCAATCAATCAATCAATCAATCAATCAATCAATCAATCAATCAATCAATCAATCAACAACAACAACAAAAACACAAAAATAAATAAATAAATAAATTTGATAAATGAATAATGGATACTAAGTGGTTTCAGCAAGAGGTATAGATCCTCATGAGCCCCAGCAGCTGCACTAACTTACCGCAGTTGCGGGGGCTGATGAGGATCTCTACCTCCAGTTGGGTGACGTTGAATTGTTCTCGGCAGTGAAGACCCACACCCCAAGCCACAGGGGTCGCATTGTCGACTCACATGCCACGCAATATCAGCTAATTCAGTGCGCTGGCTGCGTGGATCCACTGAAGCACATAGTGAGATCATTGTGAGACCAGACGCTAACGTGTTGCCATTGTTTCCCATTTCCTGTCGGGTCTGCCGACAGCGATCGCGAGTGATACGACAGTGCATCAGTGACAACAACAACAAAGATGTCAGACTCATTAACGACCACTGATATTTCTGTGGGAGTGGAAATACAGCCCGTCATTTTATTGCCATCGACGCCAGCTTAAACTACTTTGCACGCGAAACACAGATAATTTGCAGTCGGCATAGATCTGCAGGAGCCTCCAGCCGGCTGCGAGTGCTAATGAGGAATTATGCCGGATGCAGGTAGGTGGGTTTGAAAGATAATGGAAGGATAATGACGAGAGCTGGATCGAGTGAAAAATGTGAACATAAACATGCGTGACTCCTGCACAGGACTCAAGGGTGGTGCCAGAATAGCTTGGTGCCTATAGGCGCCAAGCTATTCTGGCACCACCCTTGAGCTCGTAAGAGTTCAGTGACAGGAACTATAACGACAGCTTACTAGAATGAGTGCTTGCAGGATATTATATATTGGCGCAGGACTGGAATCCAGACAGCTAGGTGTGGCGTAGGAACGAGAAGGCCTCGGTTATGACCCTTGTAAAAATGGTATGGCGGAGTATCCGTTGGCCGTACCTCTTTTCTTTTCTTTTTTTAAAAAATGGGTCATACCTAAATTTGGTCCTTCTTATGAAATGAAACCAAAAATTCGCATGCAGTACTGGTCTTACTGCAGTTCACATACTTGCCAATGCCAAGTAACTATACACAGAGCACACAGAGCCTTAACCACTGCGCTACGGACCGCCCCAGTAAAGTCTACTTCGCTTATAACACGGTCGGATATAACGCAATTCGGATATTACAAAACTGTTTCAGAGGTCCGGAAAAATCTGTATAGGTAATATATTGCTTATAACAACACGAGCATGTGGGTCCCGTGGCAATTTGTTCCATGGATGTCCAATGTTACCGTACTTGCGTCCACAAAATGTGATTACTGCTCAGACAATTGACTGACTTGAAGAATATTAACAAGCAGCACTGACGCACTACAGCAGGAGATGGGTTGACAATGATAATTCAAGAGAAGTGCCAGATTACCTTGGCGCCTGTCGGCGCCAAGCTAATCTGGCACTGCCCTTGAATTATCATGGTCGACCGATCTCCTGCAACTGGTGCATAGTCATTAGATGACGCCTCCAAAATTTGGGAAATACGGCCGTCGGGCTGGATGAGATACGTGAACAGCAACATTTCGCGTGTTCAACATTAAGAATCTCGCTTTACTCCAAAATTGAACTTGCCGCCTTTTTCCAAAGCGGGGCAGTTTTGTTGTCAATTATGAAGATTGATGTTGTGAATTGTGCTCTTTGGTGGTCCGTTCTTCTACAATTTGAACCGTATTCGTTATCGATGGGTAAGGAAGCCAAACAACAGCGTGGACAACAAGAGAAAATGGCGGGTGTGCTGAGCTGGGTGGGTTGGCGCGTGCGGATGCCGTTGCTGGCTTACCATTTAAAATTAACCCAATCAGGGTCAAACTAAATTGAAAACCAACTGCAAGAGGTATAGATCCTCATGAGCCCCCGCAACTGCGGAGGCTCATGAGGATCTATGCCTCTTGCTAACACCTCTTTGTGTCGATGTTGTTTGAACGGCCGGGGTTCTTTGGGGTTAATTTAATGTTTGCGACTAGCGACAGACAAGGATTAGAATGAAAACAAAATGGTCTAATAATAACATTGGGTGCAACCAATGTTTAGAGAAAATACTAAAATACTAGCAACACTTGTCCTGCCCGCACCTTTTCCCCGAACACAAAAACCAAATTAATGTGTTTTGCATCCGATTCAGCGATCTGATTACATTGTGTAATTTGCGTGAAAAAAAAAGCCATTTTCTCACGAGTTCAAATCCTCCCCGGCCCGCCCCCCCCCCCCCGGCCCTCCCATCTTCCCACCGCAAAAAAGAAAAGAAAAGAAAGTCAGTGTTATAATTTGATGAAAGCCCAAATTGAGCTGTTTACAATTTGCAACTGCCATTGTCTCCAATCAAGGACTGTTTCAGAAAACCATTAAAAACAACAACCCGAAACATTCTAAATGGAAGTGCAATTTAGTTTGCGGAATGCGGTTATTTGAGAGAGAGAGAGAGAGAGAGAGAGAGAGAGAGAGAGAGAGAGAGAGAGAGAGAGAGAGAGAGAGAGAGAGAGAGAGAGAGAGACAGAGAGAGAGAGAGAGAGAGAGAGAGAGAGAGACAGAGAGACAGAGAGACAGAGAGAGACAGAGAGAGACAGAGAACAATGAACAATGAATCTTTATTTTACAACGGTAAAAGCAGAGAGAGAGAGATAGAGGGAGGGAGAGAGAATGACAATGACAATGACAATGACAATGATCCTTTATATGACAACGGTAAAAGGTTTGGTAGTAACAACCATTTTTCGAACTTGCCGTTGCTAATCTACTGATTACTGAGCTACTATCGCACTAATTATTTTCTACTACTGAACAGGGGAAAATAATTACTTGACACAAGCCAATAGAGAAGAAAAAAAAAAATATAAGGGGGAAGTGACATAGGAATTACCAGCTTTTTTGGTCGGACATATTGACATGTTGTGAGGTTTAAATAAAATAATATAAAAATACACGCAACCTAATACGCATACATAACGCATGCACATTTCAGCACGCCACTCTGGCTCTAATATACACACACGCACGCGCACACACACGCACAAACGCACAAACGCACGCACACGCACACACACACACACGCACGCACGCACGCACGCACGCACGCACACACACACACACACACACACACACACACACACACACACACGCGCGCGCGCGCGCGCGGCTTAGGACGTTAAGCTTGTCAGTCATATGAGTAGCTGGCTTCACACACGCTGTACCGAATAAAAATGAGTCATCGATACCTGGAATACACGCAATTGATGATCATCTAATGAGAAATAGTATTTATCAATATGTGCACAGTCACGGGGATGCTGCTGACAAAAATAACTACTTGATGAGACTGACTTTAAACGAGGAAAAAGTAGCTGGTATCGTGACGTTTCTAGGCAAGGCATTCCAAAGACTAGAGCCAGAGAACGGCAAACTCGTTTTATAGAGATCAATTCTAGGTCGTGGCACAATAAAGGATTTTCTTGATCTGGAGTATGTTGATGACTGGACGGAAAATAGCGATGTGATATATCGGGGTAGCTTACATTTTACATTTTACATTTTCAGGGGCAAAATTTTTAAGGCTGCCAATTTTTGGTCAGTAGTTAAGCTGGGATCAGGGAGTATTAGTTTGGCAGCTCTCCGATGTAGAGAGTTCAATCTTTTCAAATTGACATCGCTCGAACCATCCCACACAGTAGAGGCATAATAATAATAATAATAATAATAATAATAATAATAATAATAATAATAATAATAATAATAATAACGGTATTTATAATGCGCTTATCTTATAATAATTATAACTCTAAGCGCGCACTCACAACTCGCGCACGCATGCGCACGCTTTAGACAATGACTCACGTACCACAAATACATTTCGACAGTCAGGTTGAGGTGGGGAGTGTAGTGATATAGTGCTAGAACTATAGTCTATATAGTCTATATGTGATCTAATATGGGTATTGAAAAACAGTTGACGTGTTTCAATATCAGTAATGTGTTTAAGTTTTGCTAAGACGTACAGATTTCTGGAGACAATTTTACAGACATTACTGATGTGTAGCAGCCACCTAAGCTGGTTGTCCACCGTGACAGTCCTAGCAGGCGATGGTTAGTAACTTGGCTGATGGTTTTGCCTTGGAGGGACAGACTGAGTGAGAGAGAGTCGAGTTGGTGTTTTTGGCAGGTGCTAATTACCATGCTCTCTGTTTTTGCCGGCTTTAAAATCATAATATTATGACTGCACCATTCATCAATATCTTGCAGTGTGTTTCGCAGTAGTGAATTGATGTTTGATATATCCTTATCTGGCGTGTGTACAGCGGCTTCATCTGCAAACATATCACATGTAACGCTTTCATTTATTATCGCAAGAGGAAGATCATTTATGAACAAGCAGAATAAAAGGGGACCAAAAATAGAGCCCTGTGGTACACCATGTTTCACTAACCTTTGATTCGAGTATGAGCCATATAGTAATACCTTTTGTTTTCTACCTTCGAGGTAGGATTTGAGAAACAACGCCGAGTTGTTGGTATACATGAATACTTTTTTTGATCCCGCCGTGAGATGGCCTTAGTCGCCTGCTAGGCGTTAAACCCAAATAACCTAACTTTTTTGATCAGTATTTCGTGGTTTACCAGATCAAAGGCTTTACGAAAATCTAGAAACATGACTCCTGTAAGTTTTGAGTCGTTGATGGAAAATAACCAGGTGTCTATCATTTGTATCAGCGCAGTGTGACATGAGTGTTCTGATCTGAAGCCCGACTGCAATGAATAGATTAATTTTCGGCTTTCCAGTTATATAGATAGATGCTTGTAAATATGCCGTTCTAAGGGCTTGGACAGAAGAGGTAGAAGTGATATGGGCCTGCAATTATTAATTTCACTAAGATCTTTAGATTTAGGTAGAGATATTACTTTCGCGTCTTTAATTAATGCGTCTGGAAAACAATTAAAATTAATACAGAGGTTGTAGATAGAAATGATACTCTCTACAATGTATGGGAGGGATATCTTGAGCATTTTCGCACTAATCTCATCCAGTCCTGATGATTTTTTATTTTCCAAGGATGTAATCAATTTACCAACTTCATCGACTGCTATAGTGGGTATGATGAAAGGTTTTGTGCCGACAGTTCTTTGCTTGCAGAAATCGACTAAGTTGTCCGGGCATACATAGTCATGCGACTCAGTTCCCGGCGGGATTAATGATTCTGCTACGGAGACGAAGTGGCTGTTGAAGCTGTTTGCTGTGAGATGCGGCGGTAAAGGAGCTGTGCTTTTATTCGTGCCTCTAGAAACTAAATTTATCGCACGCCATATTGTGGCACAATCTTTACTTTATCGAAAAGTAATTTCTTTGCCTTCAGAACCATGGATTTTATTCGATTACGTTCTTTTTGTAATCGGCGAAGCGCTTCTCTCTTCTCAGCTCGTCCCTGTGCTCCATGGCCTCGATAAGATCCGCAGTCAGCCAGGGTGGTAAAGTGGCGTATTTAACTCTTTGTTGTCTCAAGGGCGCGTGTTTATCTAGCACTCTGAGAAAGATGTGATACCACGTATCTAGTGCTTTATTTGGGTCGGTTTCATTGTACACTTCAGTAAACTCTGCAGAAGCTAGATCAGACAGAAAGGAATTTTCATTGAACTTTTTAAATGATCTGTATGTTATGCACGTATGTCCTTGCTTTTTTAGTTTTGGAAGCTTGGACAGCCACGTGCAGCTCACCGGATAGTGGTCGCTTACGCTAAGACTACCAACTTGAACGTTGCTAACTGCCGGAGGTTTATTTGTATAAATATGGTCTATAACAGTGGCTGATGATGGCGTAACTCTAGTGGGCGATGTTACCATTTGTTGAAGGCCGACTAAGGTATGGTACACTCCCATGATGGGGGAGGTTTAAGAGTGTCAATGTTAAAATCCCCTAGAAGGAGAAGTTCGCTTTTATGAATATCTGTTTTATCAATCAAGTGTACAAAGTTGTCATACCACTCAAAAGTGGCCGCAGGATTTCTGTAAAGAAACCCAACAAGCAAAGGAGGAGATTTAGATTGCCTACTCTCTATCCAGATACATTCCACGTCGCTAGGTTCTAAGTCCCGGCGCCTGCGGGTTATGTGTTTAACTGAGTTGTGGATGTAGACCGCTACACCTGTCTCACCCTGGACTGACGGATCTCTCCTAAGAATGGAGTAATTTGGAATAGTGAGAGAAATGAAATGAAATGAAATGAAATGAAATGAAACTTTATTTCTCAACGGATAAAGTAATTAGCACGTGTGCCATTTTTCATACTTGCCGTTGCTACTCTACAAACACAGGATAATAATTTTAATACTAATAGTACCAAATTACACAAAGAAAAATTAGAAAACATTAAACATGAAGAGACATTAAACAAAATTCATTCATTCATTCGGTCATACAAAAAACAAACGAAAAATAAAAAGTACACGCAACGCGCGCACACTGACACATACACGCTCGCGCGCACACACAGACACGCGCTAATGATAACTTGACCTATATACGAAGCAAATCATTTGGATCATAGTGAAAATTCACTTCAGACAGCAAACTGATTATTTGGATTATAATAGAAAGTTGAATTATGTAATTAGGCGATTATTATTAGTATGCACAAACCATACGGCAGCATGCACTGATTATACGATAAGCACATGTTTGATACGAATACTTGTGGTAGATTATGTATCAGCAGACAAGTACTTGAGGAGGCATTCCTTGAAAGAGGAGAGGGAGCTAGCGTGTGTTATACATGTTGGCAGTGTGTTCCAGAAAGATGCGCCTGAGAAAGATACACTGGTTTTAAATAGATCTATCCTGGGGCGAGGTGTAATAAAGTTTCGTCTTGAAGTAGAATAACCTGAACTTGCCTTGGTAAAGAGCTTACAAAGATATTTTGGGTGAATCTCATTCCAGATTTTATACATAACCACACCCTTGTTTAAGAGGTGATGCTTGCTAAGAGGTAGCATTTTCAGTTTTTCAAGTCTTTCATCAGTTGTTAGGGCTGAATCAGGCAGGATATGTTTCGCTGCTCTCCGATGCAGGGAGTTAAGCCTCTTTAAGTGTATGTCACCGCTGCCATCCCATATCGTGGACGCATAATCGATGTGGGATTTGACATGCGCATTGTAAAATAACTTGCGGGCATCAACATCGATAAAGTACTTCAACTTTGAAAGCATAAAAACATTTCTAGCAACAGTTTTACATACAGCATTTATGTGTGATTGCCACTTCATCTGGTCATCAACAATTACACCAAGTAATCGGTGTTCCGTGACCTGATTAACGATGTCATTATGGATAGTCAGGCTGAGTGTAAGTGGCTTGAGCTGGTGCTTCTGACGGGTTGCTATCGTCATGCATTCCGTTTTGGAAGGATTTAAAATCATTTCATTGTTTGCGCACCAAGTGGAAATTTCGCTCAAACCCTGCTGCAAACGGCCATTTAAAGAATCAATACTCTTGTCCGGGGTGTGAATTGTGGCATCATCAGCGAATAAATCACATGAAATTTTGTCGCTAGTCAAATGTAGCGGTAGGTCATTTATAAAGAGGCAAAACAGAAGAGGCCCTAGGACTGAACCCTGGGGAACTCCCCGTGTTACTAATCCGCTTGAGGAGTATGATCCATTGACCATGACGCGCTGCTGTCTGTCGCTAAGATATGAGGCAAAAAGTGGAGTTGTGCCATGGTGGTAAAGAGATTTCTGGCTGTAGTTAATTGAGGAAGAAATGCATTTATTGCCAAACGAACTACCGAAGTACACATTTAGCTTGGAAAGTAGAAGTTTATGGTCCACAAGATCAAAGGCTTTTCGTAAGTCAATAAATATAGCGCCGGTAAATTCGCCCTGATTTATTGAGCGTAGCCACACATCAGTTAGACGTGCTAGGGCCGTGTGACAGCTGTGCTTTGGTCTGAATCCCGACTGAAGGGGGTGGATTAATGTATGATTTTCTAAATATTCCAAGAGATGTTTATGGATATGCCGTTCAAGTGGTTTACTAAGGATGGACAATAGTGAGATGGGGCGATAGTTATTAACATCAGTCATATCTCTTGTTTTCGGGAGGGGTATAACCTTGGCTTTTTTAAGTTCTTTTGGGAAAATATTCGTTTGAATGCACAAATTATAAATATAGGTTATTGTTTCAATAACATAAGGAATAGCTAATTTAAGTATTTTGGGGCTGATTTCATCTGGCCCGGACGATTTCTTATTCTTCATTGAACTAATTGTCCTACCGACTTCGTGCACTGCCAGTGGTGGAATCACGAAAGGATCAGATCCTGCAGTTCGCGTTCTACAAAAGTCAACTAGTCTGTCTGAGCAAGAGTAGGGCTGAGAACTTGCTTCTGAAGGGACAAGAGACTCGGCAACTGAGAGGAAATGGTCGTTAAACATGTCTGCAGTCAGATCAGAAGGGATTAAAGGAGATTTATTACACTTGCCTCCAGTCACTACGGCCATAGCGCGCCAGAGCGTGGACATGTCTTTGTCTTGTTTAATCAAGCGATCAATGAAAGATTTTTTAGCCTGTCGCACAAGAGATTTTACGCGATTGCGCTCACGCCTAAATTCAGGGAAGCACTTCTGCTGTCTCAGATCATCTCTCACCCTCATGGCTTGAATGATGTCTTGAGTAAGCCACGGCGGGAGTGATGCGTGTTTGACGCGTCTCCTCCGCAGGGGCGCATGTTTATTTAAGATCTTAAGAAAGATGGTATACCAAACAGACAGAGCGCTGTCAGGGTCAGATGTACTAAATACTTCATCAAAAGGTGCGCTGTTAAGATCAAACAGAAACTCGCTTTCATTAAAACTTTTAAAGGAGCGATAGGTGATATACGTATGGCATCCTTTCTTTGCTTTAGGGAGTTTAGTAGACCACGTACAGCGGATGGGAAAATGGTCGCTGATACTAAGGTTACCGACAGATACATTATGAACAGACTCTGGCTTGGTTGTTTAGCATGTCTATGTTAAAGTCTCCCATGAGGATGACATTGGAGTTGGGATTACAAGCTTTATCACACATACTAAGGAAATCATCATACCACTCAAAGTTCGCAGCAGGGTTGCGGTACAGAAAGCCAATAAGAAATGATGGAGATTGGGGGGCCTTCAGTTCAAGCCACATACACTCAATATCTTTGGTTTCTAAATCATGTCGTCTACGTATAAAATCTTGAATAGACGAGTGAACATAAGCAGCTAATCCTGTCTGTCCATGGGCCGTAGGATCACGTCTCATGACAGTAAATCCAGGAACTTGGATGGATATATCTGATACATTTGAATTGAGACGTGTTTCAGACAGTCCAAAAATGTAACAATCAACATTCATCTTATACCACACACACACACACACACACACACACACACACACACACACACACACACACACACACACACACACACACACACACACACACACACACACACACACACACACACACACACACACACACACACACACACACAAAACACTATACATAAATGCATGTATTACATGAAAGGGTTTGTTTAAATAAATGCCCAGTGATGTTATGTTTGGCTTATCAGGTAATTGAAAAGTTTCGTTTTAAAGATTCCAAGCGAGGCTATAGTCTTCAAATGTGCAGGAATAGTAACATACAAACGGTCCAGAAAATTATAAACTAGTTTTAAAGAGGTCAATTCTAGGCAGAGGTAGGGGTAAAGTATTGTTCCTTGAGGTCCGTTCGCGTTCTTGCTGTGGCATAAATTTGGTGGTTAGATACTGCGGATAATAGCAGATTGGGAATTACTGTCAATAATTGGTTCGGAAAACGCGCAAAGAAGAAGAAACTGATGCAAATCACGACTCAAACACACGCTGTCAAAATGAGAAGGGCGTGTCCTACTAATATTCATACACTGTCGAAATGGCTAGGGACGCGTGACCTAATTTCCGGCGCGTGGCCTGAACTTTTGAAGCAGTGAAAACAAGGTGGCACAGTCACTCTCACTAAGCTGCGGCACTCCAGGGGGTGGGGGCGGCGGGTGGTAGGGGAAAGTTGGGGGGTTGGGGTAGGGGTACACAGGTCGACCGCCTGCCATGCAGGAAGGGGCGCCCATGAGTGTTGAGGTGCGATCATAGCCGGGCTGCTGTGGCTTGTGTTCTGGAGCAGCCCCGGCCTTTGATCCACCGCCATACGCAAACGGCACTGGTGTACGGTCAGCATGGTTCGGATCGTGCTGACTTGAGTCTTTTGCAAAAGCCTGCTCTTGGTGGAATTGGGGCGCCATTCTGAAGACTTTCGTCACAGCCTGCTCCTGGCGGAATCGGGGCGCCAAGCTTGAACTGGCTGCGTGCTGAGGGCGCTGACTGTGTTGAGGCCCTTGGTCTCTAGGGCCGGGATGCCCGTTTTTACCGCCATGCCCGGGTATATTTAGCTGTCCATGGTGGCGTGGGTTTTGGTGTCTAGCCTCAATGGGGCGGGTTACGTTGTTTGAGGTACGGCCAGAGTACGCCCGCTTGATGTTTACAGCGAGAGCACTGGTGCCCCACTTGTTGGGATGGATGGCGTCTCTAAACCACCCGCTCTTTACCTCGCCGGTCCTTGTGTAAAACACTTGGTCGTTGTCAATAAAGTTTACCTTCAGCGAGTGGCACACCTCCCTGAGACAAAGGTTGGTGTCTGTGACGCATGGATCCGGCTGCTGACGTTCGTTGTTCGTGGGCAGGATGGATGAGATGAAGATTTCTGCCTTGGGGAAGACTCGTCTGGCAGCAGAAATCACATCCTTCCAGCCCTTCTTGCCGATGATGAACCCACGCTTACAGTCATTAATCGGCCGACATGCATGACGACTGTGGTGACTGCATTCCTGGGGTCAGCATCGTGAAGGTGCTGGAGGATGCCGGCTCTGTCGAGGCCTGACACTGACACGACCTGCGCCTTGTCTGTGCCAGTGACAGACATCAGGTCTCCATGAAGGCCGCGTAGTATTGAATCGCCGAGTAGTAGCGTCTGGGTGCCGGGCTTTGGGTTTTGGAGTCCAGAAAGGTCGGTGGCTTTGTCGGTATCTGAAGATGGTCGTTTTGGTGCCGGCTCTTTGCGCTCGGGGGTTAGCGGAGATGCACGCGGGGGCTCAGAAGTTGTCGTTGAGGTTGGCGACTTTTCCAGCACTTGCTTGGGCCAAGTGTTGGACGGGGGTGACGGGTTCTTCTTGCCGCTTTTCCTGTCGCTTCTCAGGCCATCCCTCTCCCCTTCCAGCTGGGTGATCCGCTCACGCAGGTGTCTGATCTCCCTGTGTAGCGAATCCACCTCGATGTTGTACGAGTGGCGGATCTCCCCAACGGCGGATCGGAGAGCCGATATCTCCGCCATCAGGCGCTCAACAGCCAGGGGGTCGAGAGAGAGAGAGAGAGAGAGAGAGAGAGAGAGAGAGAGAGAGAGAGAGAGAGAGAGAGAGAGAGAGAGAGAGAGAGAGAGAGAGAGAGAGAGAGAGAGAGAGAGAGAGAGAGAGAGAGAGAGAGAATTACGGGACCGACTTAACCTTTGGCTGTCGGAAGCATTTTCTGTCGAGGCGATTCCTGCAGGATGACGAGCACTACCCACAGCCAAAGGGTTAAGAGGGAAGACGAGGGGAAATGTCCACAAAATGACAGAAGGCGAGGGGGAAAGTCCACACAATGACCGACCCGCACAAATGATGCTTCCTCGCTACGGACATTCATTAGACGTGACAATTACACCACGAACTCGCCCCACATGTTTTCTTTCTCTGGCAGCAGCTGACAACGTAGTCTTTAACTCATTCGAGACGTACCGCCTCCAGATACGCGGCATAAGCCGCGTAACCGGAGGCGGCACGTCTCACTGAAATGAGTTAAAGCGGCCTACTCCAGACGTTTCTTGGTCTTCCTTTCCTCTGTACGCAGAAGAGTTTCTTCCGTTACGCTGAAAGGGCAGCGGACACCATTTGGCACGTGTGTCTCTACAGATGGATTGTCAACGAAAGGGTTAAAACGTCTTGGTTAGTTAGTTAGTTATTTGGGTTTAACGTCAAGCAGGCAACTAAGGCCATCTCACTGCGGGTGTCCAGGAACAGAGCCACGGGCACCACACGGCCGATCGCCTCAAGAGCAGAGGTATGGGGACGGACAGCGGGCGATGGGCAGACTTGAAAAGACACGAGAGATCCACAGTCACCCAGACCAATATTGGCACAGTCTCCAAAGGAATTCTGGCAAGATTTCTGATGGGTGACGTGGAGCGCGTATGGGCTTTTCCGAGCGCAGAGATTCCATCTTGACTGGACTGAGCTACCGCCACAGGCCAGTGGACAATGAACGTGCGAAAGTAAATCTACCGGTAGGCAAAATACCATCGGGCCGAAATCGAACGCAGTGGGTCCGCGCACGACAGTGACTGACTTCGGCCCTATTTGTTGTGTAAGGCTTCAACCCGCCACGCCCAAATTGACATGTACAAAACAGGCACATACGCAACCATTGTTATTCCGTGGTGGTCTCAGATTTTGCACCTTGTGGCTACAAGCAGTGAGAGAGGTAGTTAGAGAGAGCACTGTGGTGGTAGCGAGGCGGGTCGCCTGTCTATAGGCCCCGCCACACGTGCCGGTTGTGCCCCGATTTTGAAGTCGATTCCGATCCGATTGCGATCGGATGACGTCAATTATCCGATCCGGTCCCAATCGGCTGGGAATCCGGTGTCTAGAACCTGCTCTATTTTTGCGATCCGAATCGGCCCCGGTTGTAAGCTTCAACCAATCAGAGCGCGTCTCGCAAAGCACGTCGTTTCAGCCGGTTTGGAAATGGCGGAACACGCCTGTTGTGATCAGTACCACCGCCGTTGCGGCTGATGTTTCGCACGCCTCTTCCCGAATATGATGCAAAACTGCTGATAATGCAAGCACATCATCATCACTGTCAAAACTAGCAGCCATTTTGCAGAACAGGTACGACTTTGATCTTCGGTTCAAACCGGTCGGCTAAACAAGTCGGGAAATGTGTGGCAGTGCACACGTTTTTTTTTCAGTCCGGCCCGATCACCTACCGATTCGAAACTGATCGGGAATCGGCCTCAAAACCGGGCATGTGTAGCGGGGCCTTATGAGAGAGGTAGTTAGAGAGAGCACTGTGGTGGTAGCGCGGCGGGTCGCCTGTCTATGAGAAACCCAGTCACGCTCTCCTGCGGAGTCCCACAGGGGTCCGTCCTGGGCCCGGTCCTTTTCACACTCTACACCTCTCCTCTGTCCAACATCATCCAGTCTCACCGCATACACCACCACCTCTACGCTGACGACTCACAACTGCTAGACAAAGACAAACTCGACAACACTCAGTCACTACTGACTCGCACGGCTGACTGCTACGAAGACGTGAAAAACTGGATGACAGCAAACAAGCTAAAGCTGAACGACGACAAAACGGAAGCCATGCTGGTAGGCACTCGCCAGAAACTCTCCCAGCTCTCTCCCTCTCTCCACCTTCAACTCGATAGCACCCCCATCTCCCTCTCTGACTCGGCCAAGAACCTCGGCGTTATCCTCGATTCCTCTCTGTCCATGACCAGCTTCGTTTCCGCCACGGCCCAGGCATGTTATTTCCACCTCCGCCGCATCAGTCAGATCAGAAAATACCTCACTACCGAAGCTGCCACCAAACTTGCTGTCTCTCTCATCTTATCTCGCATCGACTACTGCAACTCTCTCCTTTCCGGCCTCTCTCACTCCACCATTTTCACTCTCCAACGCGTTCAGAACAATGCTGCCCGCCTCGTCCTCAGAAAGAAAAAATCCGACCACGTCACACCCCTGCTCAAACTCCTTCACTGGCTCCCCATCCCCCAACGCATCCAATACAAAATTCTGTCTCTCTGCTACAAATCCCTGAACAACTGCGCTCCTGCCTATCTCTCCAACTTACTTCACCCCTACACACCTTCCCGCTCCCTCCGCTCTGCCTCTGACCCTCTCCGCCTCCACATCCCTCGCACCAAACTTAACACTTTCGGCCCCCGCTCCTTCTCCGTCTACGGTCCATCCACCTGGAACACTCTCCTACTCTCTCTCCGTCAGAAACACTCTCTCTCCTCCTTCCAGTCCGCCCTCAAAACTCACCTCTTTCAACAGTTTTAGCACTATATCACCACACTCCCCACCCCAAGCTGACCGTCGTAATGTATTCCACTGTTTGTGGTACGCAAGTCATTGTCCAAAGCGTGCGCATGCGTGCGCGAGTTGTGAGTGCGCGCTTAGAGTTATAACTAGTATAAGATAAGCGCATTATAAATACCGTAATTATTATTATTATTATTAGAGGTAGTTGGAGAAAGCTTTGTGGTGATAGCGAGGCGGGTCGCCTGTCTATGAGAGAGGTAGTTAGAGAGAGCACTGCCCGATAGCGAGGCGGGTCGCCTGTCTATGAGAGAGGTAGTTAGAGAGAGCACTGTGGTGGTAGCGCGGCGGGTCGCCTGTCTATGAGAGAGGTAGTTAGAGAGAGCACTGTGGTGATAGCGAGGCGGGTCGCCTGTCTACGAGAGAGGTAGTTAGAGAGAGCACTGTGGTGATAGCGAGGCGGGTCGCCTGTCTATGCGCGCTGTCAACAATCGGGTCTTTTACGTCCAATCAGTGCGTCCTTCAGCTCAAGATAACAGCACACACAGCCCCATTTTTACTGGCGGGTTGTTGTCACATGAAACATCTCTGTATTCGCTATAGTGTACATTGATCGATAGAGTCGGGTTTGTTTTTTTAACAAGCACGTATCACCGTCATTATATCGCAGCACCTGAGAGTCATCAAGTCGCTAGCACAGAAACTTTCCAGGAACGGAGCCAAGGGCACCACAGTGTCCGGATCGCCTCTGGAGCAGAGGTGCGGAGACAGGCAGAGGACTTTGAAAGGGCGTGAGAGATCTATAGTCAACCAGATCAATATTGATATTGGGGAGACTTCGGCTGACGGGTGGGGTGGATATAGCGTATGGGTCCTTTTTGAGCGCGGAGACCTCACCTTAACCGAACTAAACTGACAACTGAGTCAAGAGGATTCCCAATGCGCAAAAGGCCGCGCATTGGGTTCTGAGCCTCTGGCACATTCATCGAAGACAAAGACCCGTGTTGACCCCTTCGCTTTCCACAGATACGGTTGACACCACCTCCGTGCAAGAGACACAGCGCCTAATGAGCCTCCGCAGATTAAAGTTTGCAGGCCCGATGTAGCGTGTATGCGTGTTCCCCGAACGATTGGAGTCCTTTGGCGTTAAAATCAGTTATCCCAGCAACACATTATCTAGCTATGGCCCTGGCAGAGGTGGGGTTAAAGAGCCCTCCATCACAAACTCGGACCGAAATCCTTCCGCCTGAGAAAGTGCGCGGCCTCTTCACGTCTTTGATTGCTAGAGCGGAAAGAAGCCGCGTCCTCGGGGCCGGAAAGACACACTGCACTCCGCTGCTGCGTCCGACTTGACACTAGCAGGCAGCCTCTAACGCATTCAGACAGCTTTCGCCGTATTGTGCTGGTCTGGGATTTCAGCCGTAAGGCCCAAACTCACAGACAAGCGCAGTACTTCACCTGGGGTCAGTTGCACGAGTGAGCTGAGTCCTGCGCCAGCCACTAAGCAAGGTGCTCCACGATAGCGCCACAACACTCACCCCGCTATAGCGCCACAACACTCACCCCGCTATAGCGCCACAACACTCACCCCGCTATAGCGCCACAACACTCACCCCGCTATAGCGCCACAACACTCACCCCGCTATAGCGCCACAACACTCACCCCGCTATAGCGCCACAACACTCACCCCGCTATAGCGACACAACACTCACCCCGCTGTAGCGCCACAACACTCACCCCGCTATAGCGCCACAACACTCACCCCGCTGTAGCGCTACAACTAATCACCCCGCTTTAGCGCCACAACACTCACCCCGCTGTAGCGCCACAACACTCACCCCGCTGTAGCGCCACAACACTCACCCCGCTGTGGTGCCACAACATATATATATATTAATGAAAATATTAATGAAAATATTAACTTTTTTACTGCCTTCAATTCTGCGTCTTCTCGAAGGGAAGGAGCTAGATTGCGGTATGGTGAGCTATCATCATCGACCAAGAGTTATACAACTGAAGATGCTAATTGATGCTCATTATCAACACATGTGCTGGTCTGTAAATTTAGACCTTTCGGCTTTGGATGCATGCCATAATTTGCCGCTGTTGTACGGACTACAGCATCAACGTTCCATCCATTTCAGGTGTCTGCATGGACTTCCCTATACACGTTGATAGCAGCGCGTGAGAAGAAAATGCTGGGACTAAAAGGCCTTGTTGTACTAGTGCTCCTTCTCAGCGACGCGCTCTTTGGGATTCGAGGAGAAAACATCTCCACGATGGACGCGTTTTCCGCCTGTCAACGACTTTTACAGTCTTACATTTCTACCTCAGACACCGCCTCAATTCACGATCAACGACTGCTATTGGCGGACGATACAGCGCTGGGCGTGGCTGTCAACCAAAGCGAAAAATTCCCATTGACTGAGCGCGCGTTCGAGGGCGTGGCTTTGCTGATCATTTGCATGCTGGCGATTGGCGGGAACACGACGCTGTGGGTGGTGGTCATTCGAACCCAGGACCTCCAGACGGCGGCCAACAGTCTGCTGCTGTGTCTGTCTGCTGCGGACCTCCTGGTCTCCGTCGTCAACATGCCCCTGACTGTCGCCACTATCTTCATCGGCAGGTAAGAGGTCGTTCACCCCTTGACCGCCCACAAAGGTCAACAAGGTCCAACTGCAAGAGACATAGATCCTCATGAGCCCCCGCAGTTGCGGGGGCTCATGAGGATCTATGCCTCTTGCTGAACCAATTTGTATTCGTGTTTTTCTGACGCTGAATGTAAAATGATTTCCAAAGCACAATATGCTTCCCCGGGCAGTGAAGGGGTTGATAGTGGGACATTTATTTGCAGACTTCACAGATTCCAAATATGCTGCATCCGGAACCGCCACGTCTCGAGTGTGTTAACGCTTTGACTGTCGCGACAGAGACGACAGGACATTGCTTCACGTCAGGACAGCATCAAACACGTACGCGGGACATGCAGGCCTGCGCTGCACGTGGGAAAACGTCGAGCATTAACCCTTTGCGTGTCGGTAGAGGATTTAGTCGCGATGATTCCTACAGGAATAACAACACCCTGACATCCTGCAGGAATAACAACACCCTGACATCCTACAGGAATAACAACACCCTGACATCCCACAGGAATAACAACACCCTGACATCCTACAGGAATAACAACACCCTGACATCCTGCAGGAATAACAACACCCTGACATCCTGCAGGAATAACAACACCCTGACATCCTGCAGAAATAACAACACCCTGACATCCTGCAGGAATAACAACACCCTGACATCCTGCAGGAATAACAACACCCTGACATCCTACAGGAATAACAACACCCTGACATCCTGCAGGAATAACACCACCCTGACATCCTGCAGGAATAACAACGCCCTGACATCCTGCAGGAATAACAACACCCTGACATCCTGCGTGAATCACGGCGACTAAATCCGCTACCGACACGCAAAGGGTTACGCAAGGAGCAAAATAAACTACGACAAGCTGGGAACACTGCACATTTGTCCAAATTAATCGATGAAACTCATTATATTGATGAAAACACACAGGGAAACGATACACGGGATATGCATTAAGGAGAAAATTAACTCTTAGGTGCAACAGGCCATTAAGCAAAAAGCATCCAATATCAGGACTACAGGCAGCACAGACGCGCGGGAGAATTTGAACATAGAACTACAGAATGATGAATGATGATGATGATGATGATGATGATGAAACGTTTATTAGATAAAGTTTTAGACATTGAAATACCCTCAATTCCAAACTATCCTTTGTACACTATAATACATTGTAAAAAAATCACTGTAACAAGACATCAATAACTAACTTAATGTACATAAAACATGCAAAACTACTACAAAAGTACTTTTAATTAAGAAAAAATACTGAACAACTAAAATGTACATTAAAAAAAAAAGGAAGAAAAAAGGTTCGGTTAAAGATTGAAAGTAACGAATGTTTTGATATGCTTGAATTGAAGATGTCGATTCTCGGTTTTGGGAGATGGAGTAAGCTGTTCCTTGTGGTCTCTTTGTTTGTGTAGTAAAACAGCTCGTGGAGATAGGGAGGGGCGGCATCTTTTAGAATTTTGTGCATAAATAAACATCTGTTAAGTTTCAATTGTTTACTAAGTGGTAAGATATTAAGGGCTTTCAGTCTTTCATCAGTAGGGGACGAATCAGGAAGAATAAGCTTAATACCTCGCCGGTAAATAGAATTATTTTTTCTATGAATATCTCCACAGTCGTCCCAGATATTGGAAGCACATTTGCAATGTGTCTTAATGTTTGTGTTAAAGAATAGTTTTTGCGCATCAGTGTCAACTATACGACTTAATTTGGATAACAGAAAAAGATTTTTTGGAATAGTTTTACAGGTAAAAAATGAAAAGAAAAGGGGAGACTATGATCACTGGTCGATTATGCACATTTCTCTCCCCTGACAGTGCTATAACCTACTTTACTTTGTAACCTTCCAGTTTTACAGGTAGTTTCTATGTGAGGCTCCCAGATGAGCTGTTCATCGACTGTCACTCTGAAAAAGCGATGTTTTGACACTTGCTCTATGGGCTGAGAGTGAAGGGAGTGAGTGAGTATAGATTGCTTTACGTCCCGCAAGCGACAAAGGCCTTCTCAGGACGTGCCTGCGCTAAATGAAGAAAAGAACTGCACGAAGCGCAGACAGGAGGGAGAATTTCAAAAGAAAAATACAGATGAATGGACCAGAAAGACAGAAATACAAATCCCCAAAAGAGTAGAACCCACCTTGCAGGGGTTAGACAAGGTGACCCTAGGAACTAAAAAGTAGACAACCCCACCAAGGTCCCCTAGGGCAGACCCTGTGGGGGATGAGAGTGAAGGGACAGCTCAAAGCATGTTGATGTTTTTGGCGTGTCGTCGCCAACATACTTTTTGTTTTAGGAATACTAATAATCATATGATTTTCTTCACACCAAGTTGACACTTCATCTAAACTATGTTGAAGGACAGCGCTCACGGTTGAAATATTTTTATCAGATACATGTGAAGATGAATCATCAGCAAATAGTTCACAGTTTGTTTCGGGGTGTGATATTAACAGTGGAAGGTCATTTATAAAGATGTTGAATAATAAAGGTCCTAGGGTGGATCCCTGAGGAACACCATGGGTCACCAGTCCTTCCGCTGAGTATTAACTATAATAATAATTACGGTATTTATAATGCGCTTATCTTATAATAATTATAACTCTAAGCGCGCACTCACAACTCGCGCACACATGCGCACGCATTAAACAAAACGACTTACGTACCACAGATAGTGAAATACATTACGACAGTCTGCGTTCTGTCTAAGAGATAGGATGAGAGAAGAGCGACTGCATTTGAATCAATGTGATATAAAGGTAACTTCTTTAGTAATATTGAGTGATTGATGAGATCGAAGGCTTTTTTAGATCTATAAATACTACATCTGAAAGTTTGGACTCATTTATGGCAGTAAGCCATTTGTGGATTATGAGAGTTAGGCTGCCTGACACGAATGGTTAGGCTGAAAAGCTGATTGTGCTGTACTAGTAAGGCGGTTTTCCTCCAGGAATTGAAATAAAAGACTATGTAAATGCTTTTCAAGTGGTTTGGACACTGCTGATAAGATTGAAATAGGTCTGTACTCAGTTGGATCGCTCAGATCTTTGCTTTTTGGAAGAGGAGTAACTTTTTCTATTTTAAATTCATCAGGAAACACGTTCTTTTGAATCGAAAGGTTATAGATAAAGGTTAACGTTTCAACAGTATAAGGGAGCGCAATTTTCAGGATTTTACTGCTAATACCGTCAAAACCACACGATGCTTTACTTTTCATATTGGTTATAGATTTTCCTATATTAAGGATGACCATTAGGGGAACTGAGAATGTATTGTCAGCGTTTAACAGACTGTGCTGTTTCAATTGTTCTGAACACACATATTCACCTGGCTTACTGGTGTTCGTCTGTGACAGGGTTTTAGCAATGTTCAGAAAGTGTTCATTAACTACATCAGCTGTAAGGTGCGGGGACACACTCGTTGATTTGCTAGATTGTCCTTTAGTAAATACAATACAATACAATACAATACAATACAATACAATACAATACAATACAATACAATACAATACAATAATACTTTATTAATCCCTCATGGGGAAATTCACTGTCTGCCCATACAACACATGGCATCATCATTCACTCATAAAAATAATTAAATAACCCATAACTCTCAATTAAAAAAATGAACTGTACAGACGTATTGTTACCTTTGTAACACACTTGGCATTAAAAAAAAATACTGAAAGGGCTAGTACTAAGAAACTGAAGAATGTTGACCGACACTATCTACTGATATTACTGTTGAAATAACAGCCTGAGGGACAAAAGAGTTGGCATAACGTGATGTACGACTTTTGGGTACTCCGCGAAGTCTGCCACTTCGTTCGATACGTCTGCTGTCAAATTCATATCTAAGTGGATGTGTTTTGTCATCAAGAATGTCAGCCAGTTTGTTCGTAATCCGTCTGTTGTACAGTGTGTCCAAATTATCCTGTGCCCTACCAATCACCCAGCCCCCTTTCCGGATTACTTTGTTAAGGCGATCTTGATCTCTTTTACATAAATTTCTCCCCCAGCACGTCAGTCCAAAAGTTAGAACGCTAACAATACTGGAGCAGTAAAACATATGTAAAAGCTGAGTGCTTACATGAAATGATCTGAGGTTTCTCAAGCAGTAAAGACAGGTATGCGTTTTTTTCACAATAGCATCTGTGTTTTGTTTCCAGTTGAGCGCGTTGTCAAAAAGAACACCTAAATACTTGTAGGACTCTACACGCTCAACTTCTGTTCCCTTGATGACAACAGGACCGGGATGCTGTTTGTTATTCCTGAAAACTATGACCATCTCTTTTGTTTTGCCAACATGTAATTCAAGATAGTTTCTATCGCACCACTCTACAAAGTCATCGATCTCCTGTCGATAGTGTCTGTCGTCCTCATCTGTAATCCGACCTGTCAGTGCCGTGTCGTCAGCGTATTTGTCTATGACACAGTCGTCATGAGTAGCTCTACAGTCTGCTGTGTACAAAGAAAACAAAAAAGGCGACAGGACCGGACAGTCTCCTGTGGTGCACCTGTGTTGGTAAAAAGTACATCTGAGATTAGATTCGAACTAATTCTGACATACTGTGGGCGGTTAGTGAGATAGTCCAAAACCCAAAGAATGGTAGAGGCATTTATGTTCATGTGAACTAGTTTGGAGGCGAGTATGTGTGGCTGAATGGTGTTAATAACAGACGAAAAATCATAGAACATCAGTCGAATGGAGGCTCCTGGTTTTTCTAAATGAGAGTAGATGTTGTTTACAACATGCAAAATGGCATCATCAACACCTCTTTGCCTTCTGTAAGCAATCTGAAAGGGGTCCATAAAATCTGAAACCTGTATTTGAAAATGTGAAAGAACACGGGGACAATACAAGAGGTCTTCCACGAACAGGGAACGACACACTGGGTAAGTGACATGTTAAAAATATAGCAAAGAATTCGGTGCAGTTGTTCAGCGCATAATTTTAACACATTAAAATTTGATCTAACACCATCTGGCCCAGCCGCTTTGTTTGAGTTGGTATGTTTAAGTACGCTAAGCACCTCCTCCTCAGTTACCACAATCACTATGTTAATCACCTGCCACGCGCTGCGTATGTCTTTGCCGCCCGCAATAATCTTTTCAGCATACTGCCTCTGTGCTTTACGTACTAATGATTTAACTATGTTTCACTGTTTTTTGTACTCGTCAAATTTCTTTTGTTGTTTCAGTAGATCTCTTAGTTCCATCGCAGTTTTAATCTCATCCTTCAGCCACTAAGGAACAGGGGGGTGTTTAACACGCTTAGTGTGCCTCGGGGCATGTCTGTCAAGAACACCGAGGAACAACTTATGCTAGTGGGACCAATGAACCAAGAGGAGACATAAACACCAGCCCCACAAAGAACAAATCACAGACCGTGTGGTGCAAACCAAGATGACACAAGTAGTTAACACCACCCACGTCCTCTATTGCAAACCCCGGGTGGGTATAATTGCAAAATGCATACGTCCTCATGAGCCCTCGCAGACTCCATAATAATTACATGTATCCTGCTCACATTTGAAGTTAGAAGCCACCCTGAATAATAGTGTTGATTTCAGACATGCAAACATCTGTCAACACTTTGCGTGTCGGTAGCGGTTTTTTGTCACGATGATTCCTGTAGGATGTCAGGGTATTGTTATTCCTGTAGGATGTCAGGGTGTTGTTATTCCTGTAGGATGTCAGGGTGTTGTTATTCCTGCAGGATGTCAGGGTGTTGTTATTCCTGTAGGATGACAGGGTGTTGTTATTCCTGCAGGATGTCAGGGTGTTGTTATTCCTGCAGGATGTCAGGGTGTTGTTATTCATGCAGGATGTCAGGGTGTTGTTATTCCTGTAGGAATCATCGCGACAAAAACCGCTACCGACACGCAAAGGGTTATGGTATTGTCGTGTATCTTTTGGACAAGACTGTAGGCTACCGCCAGTAGATTTTTGTGTACGTTTTGGACAAGACTGTAGGCTACTGCCAGTAGATTGTTGTGTAAGTTTTGGACAAGACTGTAGGCTACCGCCAGTAGATTGCAGACTGCTGCCAGACTGCCTAGAGCCTTGTCCAAAACGTGTGAGTATTGTATTATATTATCAGTGTCCTCATGATCATTCTGACACCAGGTGGGTGTTCTCTGACGGCATGTGCGTGGCTACAGGCTTCAGCAACATGCTGACGTTGCTGGGGAGCGTCATGTCTCTCTGCCTCATCACGCTCAACCGCTACATCTGCGTGTGCCGGCCCCACCTCCACCGCCAACTCTACAGCAGGAGGGCCATCGCCGCCCATATCACAGGTACTTGCCTGGGTAATTAAAGGCACTAAGCCTTCAGCGGCGAATATAACCCGTACGTTTTTGTATACGCTCATTTGCTTTAGCTGAAAGCTGATGATGATGATGATGGTGATGATGATGATGATGGTGATGATGATGATGATGGTGATGATGGTGGTGGTGATGATGATGATGATGGTGGTGGTAATGATGATGGTGATGATGATGATGGTGATGGTGATGATGATGATGATGATGATGATGATGTCCACGTGTAATGCGCATCCACTCCATGCTAGCAGCATGCTCAGGGCGAAAAAGAACAACAACAACCCCAACCCTTTAGTACACAGTAGTCCTAGAATTAAAAGTCAAGAAACAGTTGGGTTTGAGGTGTCTCCTGAAGGTGCCAATGCAGTCAATGTCCCTCAAGGATTGTGGTAGTCCATTCCACAGCCTATGTCCGCAGTGTGAAAATGGCCGGAAACCCAAGTCGCTTCTTTGTGTGGCTTCAACATTTGGGGTGCAGAGTTTGGACCGGACAGCAGTACGGAGCTGCCTCGGAGAATTGTGGCGTGGGACTATTTCCCGGAGGTACTCTGGTGAGTCTGGGTCATTTATAGACTTGTGGCACAGAGTGAGAATCTTGTGATCAATTTTTTTGCTTGACTGGAAGCGAGTGCAACTGCTTAAGGACTGGTGTGATATGCTCCTTTCTTTTGGTTCTTGTGACAATTCTGGCGGCAGTGTTCTGAACCAATTGAAGACGTCTGAGTTGTTACTCTGGTAGACCCCAAAGACAGCTGCTACAGTAGTCCAGTCTGGATAGGACAAGGGCAACGGCGATAGCATTTGCAGCTTTGGCTGTCAGGACAGGTCGTAGTTTCCCAAGGGAGCGAAGATGGAAGTAGCATCCCCTGACAACAGCATTGATACGGTCTTCCATGGTAAGACTGACATCGACAAAGACACCAAGATCTCTGACAGTCTTAGAGAAAGACTCACCAACACGGATGGCATCAAGAGATTCCACACCCAGTTGTTTGTTCTTGGGTCCACACAGAATTGCCTCAGTCTTATCATTTAACTTCAGCATGTTGGTTACCATCCAGGACTCGATTTCTTGGCAGCACGACTCGATTTTCTGCAATGTCTGAAAAGCATAGACACTGTCAGGATGAAATAATTCATAGAGACCAGATTCATCTGCAAACAACTGTCGTCCTAACCTGCACTTGTCAATCACACATCCTAACTTAGTGGTGTATAGAGGGAACAGAACAGGCCCTAAGACGGACCCTTGAGGGACCCCACACACTAGCCGGGTAACATCAGACGCCACACCATTAACACTGACGTACTGGAATCTGTCCTCAAGGTACGACCGAAACCACTGTAAGACACAGTCCGTGATACCAAACTCAAGCTGAAGTTTCTGCAGCAGTATCTGGTGATCTATGGTATCAAATGCCGCACTGAGATCCAGCAGTACCAGGAGTGAGTGGTCACCTCGATCAGCTGCACAGAGAATGTCGTTTGACACGCAGCACTGCGGTCTCTGTAGAATGACCTGACCTGTATGCAGACTGAAATGTATCCAGTAGCTGGTACCTAGACACATGATCAGCCAGTCTATCGGCCACCGCACGTTCTAAGAGCTTGGACAAATATGGAAGGTTTGATACTGGCCTGTAGTTGGGGTGGCATGCTTGGGGCTAGGGTGAGCAAGAGGCAAAAAAAACCGCGGGGGCTCATGAGAATTTTTGCCTCTTGCAGGTGGGTGGTGTTTGCAAGGGTTGACACGTCAGGGTGAGATGAATTCGCCAAACAAAAGATGAAATCGCCAGTACTTCACGCCATTCACGATTACGATTACTGACGGATGAACACAGGCACATGACATAAAACAGACAGCAGCGTGATAAAATATATTTCTTACTCATTGTCCTAACTGCGTTGCGTGTTTTTCCATCCCAGGTGTGTGGGTGTTATCGGCGGCGCTGTCGTGCCCGCCTCTGTTCGGGTGGAGCGAGTACCGCTACCTGTCGAGCCAGTTCCTCTGCTTCTGCTACTGGCGCTCGTCTCTCTCCTACACCGTCTTCATGGTGGCCTTCTGTTTCGGCGGCACCAGCTCGCTCATGACGTCATGCTACGTCGCCATCCATCGCAAGTTCACGCGCAGTAAGCGCGTGCTGTCCAGCAAGACCTCGCTCTCCAATGTCGCCACTTTCGGTGGACTGACGACCTTACGTCTGTCCACCGGAAGTGACGACGCTAGAGAGGGAGGTCTGACCTCTGACCTTGACGCGGAAGGAGAGAACGGAGTTGATGGCGGCTCGCGGTCTGCTGGTAGTGATCTGTCACTGTCGGTGTGGATAGGCTCAAACACTGCGGGATTTTTGGCGAGATTGTTCTCAAAGTTAGATGACAAAACGACCACAGCAGGGCGCGCTACCCAGTCAGTTAATCCCCCTGTGTACGCAACCACCGGTACTGTAAACAGCGCTGGTACTGTAAACAGCACCGGTGGCTGCATGCACAAGGAGGTTAAAAGTACTGGTGGCTCCACGTGCAAGGGAGGTAATACCACTGACAGCTCAGTACAGAGCAAGAGGAATGCAACGCAGACTGACCTCCCGTGTCCAGAACTGAACCAACCCAATGCGCAAAAGGTCATCGGGCCAACGGCGGTCGACGTCGGCCCGATGGCCTTTGCGCACTGGGATGTTACTTGTAATCAAGACCGCGAGAAACGGTCTGCAAACGTTCTAGAAAATACTCACGCAAAGAAGGGCGATGACGATGTGACTGAGTATTCCGCCAACAAGCAGAATTGTGCTGCGGACTGGAAGCAAAGGTCGACACGTCACTGTTTGAACAGACTGGAGATTCCAGCCGTGGATTACTGTCCTCAGCCACAAACTACACAGCGATCACTGGCCGCCGCCTGCAGGCACACAAGGGTTGCACATGGATATCACACGGGTAGTCCAAATAAGGGCATTGCTTCTAGTGATGACGCTTTGTGTAGTGTCCGAAAATTACCACACTGTGACCACAAGAAAACCCCCTTGACGAAACCTACGAAACATCGAAGTCTGGAAAGCCGGGTGTTACGACCTCTTTTACACGACCCAGACGACAATACAGACGACATCATTGTTCCCCCGAACTGTGACAGAAAACCTCGGCCAAAACTGGAAAGAAATGAACATTTTGACATCGGTGTTTTAAAGCCTGGTCTAAAGAATGTCAACAATAACCAATGTGGAGGAAGCGGTACGAGTCCCAACAGAGAATTTAACCCTCTTGTTTACAGTACCGGTGGCTATATGCACAGGGGGGTTAATGAAAGTACTGTAGCGACGGTGTCTGGTGATCCAGTGAACTGTGCTGGGCCAGCAAGCAGAAACCGCCAGACAGCTACACCGCGTGACGTGAGTGCGCAAGAACCTCTGTTAGCGAACGCCGAGGAGGACGGCGACTCGCTGTATGACGGGAGGTATTTTCTACACCAGGTAATCGCCTCTGGACAAGACACTCTACGTGCTGTTTTCTTGAATCCTAGGGACAGGAGATACTTCACAGCTCAGGGAAAGACTTTACATGAAGAAGTTGTGCGTGTTACGTCAACTAGTCCCTCTACGTGTGACAACGCATCTGATATTGAGCGGTTGGAACCTAGTGTGCACAACCCGTGTTTGCTCGGCACAGAGGACGGGGGAGACGAAACGGACAAAAATGTAGAAAGTGATAATTTATGTACGGGTCATGTAATTAAACGTGATGACACTTGTGCGGATAGAATAAGACGTACAAGTACCATCATATTTAATTACAAAGGTGGCGACACCTGTGCTAATTCCATTGAAACAAATGTAGGCAAAGCATGGGATCCTAGTGGAAAAGGCAGTGATACATGTCCGGATCGCAGTGCGAAAATTAGTCCGCATTGCACGCATCGTGGTGAGGAAAATTACGAAACCTGTGTCGGTCAGACTGAGAAAAGTGATAAGAGCTGGTCTGTGAGTTGGGACCTTACGGCCTTAGGCCGTAAGGTCCCAAATCACAGACCAGCTCCCACCGACGACGATTGGCCGAATCGTAACCAGGAATGTCGTGTGGATTGTAAGAATCGTTGCACGGAGGGTGATGACGAATGCTTTAGTCGTACTGAAAACAGTGACGGCAATTTACGTCACAACGAAAAGAGTGACGAAAGCTGTACAGATCATAGCGAAGAAAATGACGACAACTCTACGGATCGTACTGGGAAAAGAGAGAAACATTGTACGTCTGACAACAGTGATGAAAGTTGTACATTTGAGAAAAGCAAAGGGAGCTGTACGGATGATTCTTGCAAACACGACAACTGTACAGTTGAGGAAGACTGTTTAACTAGTAAGGATTACACCAAGAAATGCTTTGTTGTGAAAAATGCCGAAAACTGTACAGCGGAGAATAGTGGCGAAACCTGCACGCTTGAGAAAAGACACCAAAATTGTACACTCGAAAAAGGCGATTACAAGTGCACATCTTACAAAACAGAGGCAAACTGTGCGCTCGCGAGAGGTGCCGAAAACAGTTCGCTGGGAAAAACTGCCGAAAACTGTACGCTGGAGACAAACGATGAACATTGTACCCTGGAGAAAAGTGCCGAAAACTGTACGTTTGATAAAAGTGACGAATACTATACGAATGTTACTGATAGCGGTAACATCGCAAATCTTGCCCCCAATAATATGTCTTTTTTTCGCGTGTCCTCATTGGCCAACTTGGCCAACGTGACCACCAGTGCCTCTCTGTCCAACCACAGTGCTGCCACGCGCTTCGAGCGCCGCCGCCGGGAGGAAATGCGCCTGACGTCAACCATTCTCCTCGTCATTTTCGTCTACGTCATTTCCTGGCTGCCCTATTGCGTCACTATATTAGTGAACAATTTCCTGTCGGATTCTTTGCCGAGGCAGGTGGACGTGGTGACCCTGCTGATGGGGTACGCCAACAGTGTGTACAACCCCTTTATTTACGGGTGGAGAAACGGCAACATTCGCCGCGGCTACGTCCAGTTGTTCACAGACATTCGAACGGCGCTGTGCTACGTGCGCCCAAGGTCAAGGCCACACAACGTGGTGTTCGAAGTGTGACGTCATCAGGCAGTTAATCCATTAAACCCCGCGTCGGAGGCGTCACTTAACGCCCGTACCAGTGGTAGGAGATGGATCGACGATGATAATTCAAGGGTAGTGCCAGATTAGCTTGGCGCCGTCAGGCGCCAAGCTAATCTGGCACTACCCTTGAATTATCATGGTCGATGATGGCGCCAAGCCAATCTGGCACTACCCTTGAATTATCATGGTCGATTCATAGTTTTCAGGTGACAAGTGTAAAATTTGGGAAATGCGTTCTTGTGGTCAAAATGAATTAATGATGTGTGATGGTTTGTAATTTTAGACCTTATGGCTTCAGACAGTAAGGTCCAAAGCACAGACCAACACACTTTGTTTATTCCGATTTTTTTTTTTTTGGGGGGGGGGGGGAGGGGGGTGGGGGGTGGGGGGTGGAATCGTAGTGCAGCACACACAAAGAAAAACAAGAACTGCCGCTGCCAAGGAACACGCGAACATCGCCTCAGGAGCATCCGCAAATGCGGGGATCATGGGGATACGTGCCTCTTGCAGATGGATAGTCACTTTTTCTCGGCAGTAAAGGGGTTACATTACCGACAACCGACTCATTCAGCAATGATGTGTTGAAATATCACACACACCATTTTCCTCATTCCCATCGAGTCACATTTACGTACAGACTCGGCTTACGGTTGCCTGTCTCGCCTTCGTGTGCTTACTTATTTACTTACGCCTGTCACCCCTCCCCGGGTATAGGCCGTCGACGAGAGACCTCTAGCGACTCCTGTCCTGTGCTTCTCCTTCGATGGGGATGGATTGGTCACAGTCTGAGAAAGCCAATTTCCAGTATCACTAGGCAGGCATTGTCATGGAACCCCCAGGGAAAGAGGAAAAGAGGCAGGCCGAGAAACACCTGGCGTCGAGACCTCCAAGCAGACATCAAGAGACTGGGAACCACCTGGAGTAAAATCGAAGGAGAAGCCTTCGTGTGCACAGCACGCATAATCATCAAGTGCGCACGTTAAAAATCCCATTATCACTAATCGAATAGAGAAGGACCGGTAGGGCCGGTGAAATGGAAACAGAAATATTTCACATGCACCAAAGTTAGTAGTAGGGTGGAGGTTTGCACACATAAAGTAGCGCTTAGTAGCAGCAGGCTTTCAAAGCTCCAGCTTTCCATCCCTACGGCGGCGCCTTGAGCATCTTTAATTAGATGGATATGTGCGCCTTGGAGACACCGTACCGTACCATACCATATCATACCATACAACATGACTGCGGAACACCGTGTTCGTGTCACTGCTTGAGTTGAAATATGCGGCTCTAAGTACTGAGGCAATAGACCTACTTCGGAATTCCGCGCCTACTCTCTAACCACATGATTTAGAGAGTTAACTCTCATGTTACTGGGATCAAAATGGTGGAGAAGAAAGCATGGCGATTGAGCGAGCTACAAAGGTTTTTGCAAGAAAGAGGAGTTTGTGTTGGCCAAAGCAGAAAAGCAGAGCTTTTTGATCTCGTACAAAAGGCTCTTGACATTGGACTACCCGTTGATCCCGAGTGCTGTGCTGAAGATCGGGTCATTTAGAAGTGATCGGAGCAAAGCTCAAAGATGGGAACATCGAACTGTCGAACCCTGCTTTGTTATCTGGGACTACAGACCTGAATATTTTGCCAGAGTTCTCTATATTCGACATCTGTACATATTTACTAAATCAGAACATGAACTTATCAGCCATAAGGGACTACAGACGATCAGAAGCCTATAGCCTGATGCAAGATGGTTATGTGAACAGCTTGGAAACAATCCAAATGACTGATGGCTATTTCGCAGTGAAGGCCTCAGTCAAACCAAGGACAAGAGACAGGGATCCTGTTACCAAAGCCCCATTTTATTTTACATGGTCTATCCTGACAAAAGTGGATGTTGACACGAGAAGCTGCATTTTATCTGCATTTTGCACCTGCAAGGGGGGGGGGGGGGGGAGGGTGAGTCAATTATTTTTTTAAATAATTTATGTAGTGTATTTTTACGGATACTAGTCTATGCAAGCAACCGGTCCGTTACTTTTTATTTTTTTTTTGTTTCACTTGTTCGTTTGTGTTAAATCGGATCGTGGCAGAAAATAACCAAAAATGATGGGTCTTGCTATTCTACACTAGAGGTAGAACCTAGTAGTATGTTGTGTAGATTCAAGATGGTATTGATCGTGCTGGTAAAATCTATACATGTATCACAGTATTGTATGGTATTTATTTTTAAAACCTTTTACCCTCATGTTAAATCTTAATGAGGGTCACCGGACCCATGGCAACGGTTTCCGTGCCTACCAATTCTGAGTACTTTTTGTGCTCTTAGTAAGTACTGTGTGTTTTGTTGCGCAATTTAAATAAGTACATGCACGTGTTCATGTGATATATGGAATTTTACTCCAATGCAGCGTTCAGGATATCTGCTGTCTGTTTTGCATTCTCCCCAAGCGCAACGTTTGACTGAAGGCATTTTGTTAAAAATGGCATTGTGTGTTCCCTGTAACAGGGGAGTTAACTCTCGAGATCATGGGGTTAGAGAGTAGCATTGGAATTCCGGATAATGTCCATTAACCCAATCAGTGCCGAGAAAATGTGAACACCATCCAACTGCAAGAGGCGTAGATCCTCGTGAGCCCCCGCAGTCGCGGGGGCTCATGAGGATCTATGCCTCTTGCTGACATTTTGAATCCGTGTTGCTAGGACAGCTAGGGCTCGTTGCTGTTGAACTGACACACAAGTTTCCGTCAACGGGCACTGAAGGGTTAAATCTCCCAGCAGCCATCCACGCAGGTTTTTCACTTGCTCAGATCATGTCCAGAATAAAAACTTACCTACAACCTACACAAATGATGTGCTCTGCTTTGCTGTGCAAAACATTTTCTTGAAAAATAAAAGTAAAAAATCGCCTAACGTCGCACATATTTTTCAAGGCACATATATATATATATATATATATATATTTTTTTTTTTTCAAGGCACCGATATATATATATATATATACACATATTTTTCAAGGCACCTATATATATATATATATATATATATATATATATATATATATATATATATATATATATATATATATATATATATATATATATATATATATATATATATATATATATATATATATATATATATATATATATATTTATTTTCAAGGCACCGATATATATATATATATATATATATATATATATATATATATATATATATATATATATATATATATATATATATATATATATATATATATATATATATATATATATATATACTCTTTTCTTGGCTTGACTTCGCCTTATAATATATATATATATATATATATATATATATATATATATATATATATATATATATATATATATATATATATATATATATATATAATTCCATGACATTAGCACAGCATTCTAAGAATTGAATGAAAAATTATATATATATATATATATATATATATATATATATATATATATATATATATATATATATATATATATAATATAAATAATATAATATATATAATATTGAAAAATTACGTCCCTTTGAGCTAATCTGAGTGCATTTTTGGGCTTTGGGCAACGCCTTTGTTATTCTCATTCTCTTTTTCGTTTATCTACGGCGAGGCCTGGGGACCACGGATAATCTCCCGTTTCCAATACACCTAAGGCTATCCTTATCCAGGCCACAGGAGAGCACACCTCTCCTAGTAACAGCATCCCATGCTTGCGCTTTTCTGCCTCAGTAACAGCATCCCATGCTTGCGCTTTGCTGCCTCAGTAACAGCATCCCATGCTTGCGCTTTGCTGCCTCAGTAACAGCATCCCATGCTTGCGCTTTGCTGCCTCAGTAACAGCGTCCCACGCTTGCGCTTTGCTGCCTCAGTAACAGCATCCCACGCTTGCGCTTTGCTGCCTCAGTAACAGCATCCCATGCTTGCGCGTTGCGTGGATCCGTAACCGACGACTTGAACCAATTTACTCTGCAAGTGTTTAACGCACTCTGCCCGCGACACACCACAGCAAGATATGCCTCCACCATGATAGTTCAAGGGTGGTGGCAGAATAGCTTGGCGCCTATAGGCGCCAAGCTATTCTGCCACCACCCTTGAACTATCATGGTCGATCTGTCTCCTGAATTGTAATGCAGTCCTCGGGGGATAACTCCAAAATGTGGGTATTTCGTACCTCGGGCACGATGAGTTAAGTCCCTTCTATTTATAGAAGGGACTTTTTAGGACGGGTCGCGGTGGGGTGAATTTAATAGCATGTCCATGATGACCAAGGCGGGCATACCTAAACCTCTTACAACTGAAGTAACAAGATAACAATTACGTCATGTCTAGATACGCTAACCTCCCGGCTGAACGTACATTTAGCGCGAAGCGCCGTATGTGCGTATGTATGTATGTATGTATGTATGTATGTATGTATGTGTGTGTGTGTGTGTGTGTGTGTGTGTGTGTGTGTGTGTGTGCGTGCGTGCGTGCGTGCGTGCGTGCGTGCGTGCGTGCATGCGTGCGTGCGTTTCTATGCGTGCGTGCGTGCGTGCGTGCGTGCGTGCGTGCGTGCGTGCGTGCGTGCGTGTGTATGTATGTATGTATGTATGTATGTATGTATGTATGTTATGTATGTTATGTATGTATGTATGTATGTATGTATCGTCTCGATGGCAGCCTGTTCAACCTCAGACGACTGCAGGCCCACACGAAAACCCTAGACCAACTGATTCGTGAGCTTCTCTTTGCTGATGACGCTGCCCTCGTTGCACACACAGGCAAGGTATGTGGCAGATCCTGGAGCGACAAGGCTGTCCCCCAAAGTTCCTCAACATGATCGTCCAGCTCCACGAGGACCAGCAAGGCCAGGTCAGACTAAACAGTGACCTCTCAGAACCATTCCCCATTCGCAACGGCGTGAAGCAAGGCTGCGTGCTGGCACCGACCCTCTTCACCATCTTCTTCAGCATGATGTTGAAGCAGGCCACAGTGGACCTCGACGATGACGACGCAGTGTACATCAGGTATCGTCTCGATGGCAGCCTGTTCAACCTCGGACGACTGCACGCCCACACGAAAACCCTAGACCAACTGATTCGTGAGCTGCTCTTTGCTGATGACGCTGCCCTCGTTGCACACACAGAGAGAGCCTTGCAGCGCATTACGTCCTGCTTCGCAGATGCCGCACAGCTCATTGGACTTGAGGTCAGTCTGAAAAAGACAGAGGTCCTTCATCAGCCAGCACCCAAGGAAGAGCATCGCCCTCCCCACATCACCATCGGCGAGTCTGAACTGAAGTCTGTACACCAGTTTACCTACCTCGGCTGCATCATCACGTCAGACGCCAAGCTGGACAAGGAGCTGGACAACAGGCTGGCAAAAGCGAACAGTGCTTTCGGGCGACTATTCAAGCGGGTTTGGCACAATCAACAGCTGAAAAAAGGCACAAAGATCAGCGTGTACAGAGCTGTCGTCCTCACCACCCTGCTGTACGGTTCCGAGTCCTGGGCCCTCTACCGCAGCCAACTACGACTCCTCGAACGCTTTCACCAGCGCTGCCTGCGTACCATCCTCAGCATTCACTGGAGTGACTATGTCACCAACGTCGAGGTCCTTGAACAGGCGGAAACTTTGAGCATCGAGGCTTTGCTGCTGCGGACACAGCTTCGCTGGGCGGGGCACGTCTCCAGGATGGAGGATCATCGCCTACCCAAGATCACTCTGTTCGGCGAGCTCGCCACTGGACACCGAGACAGAGGGGCACCAAAGAAGAGATACAAAGACGGCCTCAAGAAGTCACTTAGTGCCTGCCAAATCGACCACCGCCAGTGGTCTTCGCTTGCTGCGGACAGTGACACCTGGCGCTCCACCATTCACAAGGCAGCCGTCTCCTTTGAGGACTCTCGCAGAGCTAACCTCAAGGACAAGCGGCTCAGGAGAAAAAACAGAGTTGTCGTAACTCAGAACCCTGACCAGACCTTCCCCTGCAGCCACTGCGGTCGAACCTGCCTGTCCCGGATTGGCCTCCGCAGTCACGAAAATGCCTGCAGACGACGTGGGCAAGCCCTATAGAATCTTCGTTCGCGAGTATGTATGTATGTATGTGTGTGTGTGTGTGTGTGTGTGTGTGTGTGTGATGGTGTGTGTGTGTGTGTGTGTGTGTGTGCGCGAGCGCGCGCGCGCGCGTATGTATGTAAACACGAGACTCCGATATTTCTGTACGCGCAAGCTTGAAACTGGGCGAAATACTTACAAGGGTGGCTAAGAGAGCCTCCGAGCATATTGTAATTGGATGTCTCATTGAAGACATAAAAGAACGTTTATAGAAAGTCGGTTGACCAGATTAGAGTTCCTAATTGGTGTCATATGTACTTGAAATTTTGGATATAACAAGTTTGGAGAAAGATATTGGATGAGTTTCTTCACCAGCTTCGTACCTTTTTAAGGTATATCATGCAGCTACACACACATTATACCAAGACAGAAATTTGTACCGTGAAATTCTAGTTTTGTCACCATTTTCTCCATATTACTTAAAATCTGAAATTACGTAAAAACAAAAAAATACGTCATAACAAATGACGTATTACAGACCAATGACGCGTAACTGCGCCCCTTATAGTTCTCACAGACGAATTGACAGATCTGCGAGGCGTATTCAATAGGAGATATTTCAACATCAGAATCAGGTCAAAGACAACAGGTAGAGATCCACGACAGCGAGGACAGCTCTCATATGGAAGGGACTTTGTGGGTTATGGTTCGTCCTATCTTGTCTATATTCTGCAGATACGACTCCGTGAATGCCAGCACTTCTGAATTTCAAAAATATCGTTCTCGGGATCCTTTAGGAACTGCCGCCATTGCTTAGGCGGGTCGCGAGGGAAGGGAGGTGGTGGTGGGTGCAGAGGTTCCGGAATCCAAGGGCCGTGTGCACGACAGGAGGGAGGGTGGGGGTTAAACCAGACGTTAAATGGCCGCGATGAAGCCTAGCTAACTGACAGCTAACTTGACTAGCTAACTGGGTTGCATATCCGGAATTTAACTTGCAGTCAAGTAACTTGCAGCTAGAGCGGCTAGCTTGAAGATAGCGAATGTTAACCCTTTTAGCCCCAAGGTCCCATTTCTCAAATTTTGGAGGTGTTGCCTGACGACTATGTACCAGTTGCAGGGGATGGATTGACCATGATAATTCAAGGGTAGTGCCAGATTAGCTTGGCGCCTAATATGGCACTACACTGAATTATAATGGTCAAGCTATCTCCTGCTGCAGGGACTCGGGGCTATATGGGTTAATTACAGCTATGACGTCAATAATTCTTTATCGAGTTCTACTGTGACGTCAACACTGTAGCTGGCTGTTGCTGTCACTGTAGTTGTAAGTGATGGCCTGAAAATACAGGTGACAATTTTATCTTTGAACTTTTTTGGGGGGAGTGGGGAGGGATGTGGGGGGGGGGGTGGGTGGGGTGGGTGGGGATGGGTGGGTGTTGGGGGTGGGTGCGGGTGGGGGGTAAAAAGCACCTGTCTGTGAAGGCCACTGGTTAGTTGCAAACCTGGCGGTTGCTGCAAATAGGCTGCACTATGTATAACAAGGCCTCGGGCGACATGGCATCGGAGAAAAGCAGTGCTGGGCATTTTGGCTGTAGAATTTCTGCTGCAGCGTTCAGCTATTGTTACTACTAACTGACTTCATGCTTTTACCCAATCGACCCCAGCGCTGTACAGCCGGATGGCGCCATGCTAATCTGGCACTACCCTTGAATTATCATGGTCGATCCATCTCCTGCAACTGGTACACAATCGTTAGGCGACACCTCAAAGCATCAGGGAAATGTGTCCGTGGGGTGAACTCCGCCATGCGCCGGGTATCGTTGACTACAGCGCCTGGCAGGGAAAGGCGGTGTTTGCCGGTACATGACCTCCCATCACGCATAACACAGAACGAATACAAGGCTTTTCCTGAAGCCCCAAGTATGTCTTATCACAAATGTCCGATCCAATAACGTAACCCTTTTAGCCCCAAGGTCCCATTTCTCACATTTTGTGAAGTGTTGCCTAAGAACTATGTACCGGAGATGGATTGATCATGATAATTCAAGGGTGGTGCCAGATGAGCTTGGCGCCTGAAGGCACCAAACTCATCTGGCACTACCCTTGAATTATCATGATCAACCCATCTCCTGCTGCAGGGTCCCGGGGCTAAAAGGGTTAATAAACTGCACGCAAGATGCATACATTAGATATGAGTCTCTGTATGTTCCTTCGCTGCCCCCAGCCTGCCGTCCAGTCTCTACCTGACCACCTACCTACCTTCCTCTGTAAAGACGTGAGTGAAAAAAGCAAGGCCCGGGAAGAAAGGGACTCGGTAAATAAGTAACAAATTAACACACGCAGGCACACACGCACACCAATAAATGACGTCCAAAGACTGTCCTGATTTCATAAGTGTCCTTTAACATAGAGACGGTACTGTCATAGTCTGGCATCATTTGCCATAGTTCCTAAACAAAGTTCAGACCAAAAGGCGATTGTCAAGCGTGTAAAATACACAGAAATAACCAACAAGGAAAAGAGCACGCTTTGGAAGAACAAGCTTCTCGTTCCTTTCTTTGTTGGTTATCGCTGTCTTTCACGCCGAGCCTCAAAGCCTTGTCCACACACACCAAGCCTCAAAACCTTGTCCAAACACACCAAGCCTCAAAGCCTTGTTCACACACACCAAGCCTCAAAGTTGTCCAAACACACTAAGCCTCAAAGCCTTGTCAAAACTTTTTCCTGCCCTTCATCGTCCAAATCCAGGGCTTTGTTGTCATAAGCCACCATCCCGTTCTTTTCAATCTCCGCCTTCTCCTTCTTCTCCTCCACCGCATCATGTGCGATATCGACCTTGTGTTTCGTCCCCATCGTTTTTGACGCCACGACGACGATCTCGTGTGAGTTCACATCGACATCCGGGTCCCTTGCCCAGGGCTCCAGGTCGGTGACAGCAAAGCTTCCAAACACGATGGCGCCAAAGGCAGTGAAACCGGCGCACACGTAAAATACATTGCGCCACTCCTCTTGCGTTTTCTGGAGACCAAAAGCGCAGGATTAATGTCCTGTAGACTGCAGCCCTTTCAGGGCCCATCTTTATTGGAACTTCCTACAAGGGTCATTACTCACATATCACAAATACAGAGAGGCCCTGAAAAGGATGTACTCTACAGTGAGCTGCTCTGTGACATTGGGCCTCATGGCTTCGGCCGTCAGGTCCAAAATCAAAGACCATCACACAAATTGTTCAAAATTACCATAACTGAAATGTTCTCGTCTGCCGGAGGGAGGAGATAGTGTTCCAATGGAGAAAAAAAATGAATATAAGACATATCTGGATGATGCTATTTCTCCCCAAAATACCAAACGTTCGCTTCTTTTTTCTTTAACTCATTCTACCCCAGACACACCACAGCAAGATAAGGATCGACCATGATAGTTCAAGGGTGATGCCAGAATAGCTTGGCGCCTATGGGCGCCAAGCTATTCTGGCATCACCCTTGAACTATCATGGTCGATCTGTGTCCTGCACTGCCATGCAGTCTTCAGAGAACAACGGCAACATTTGGGGATTTCGATCTTGGGGGAGGACGAGTTAAGGGGATAATACCATGATATTTCAAATCCACGACAACGCTTTAGGAACAACTTCTGTAAGTGCCCTAGGGTCCCAGGCCTTCTCTAGACACAATGCACACCCCGCCCAAGCTCTCCTAAAATGCCAACGGTTAATGTTGACCACGGACGACAGACGCCGGCCGAACGACCAGTGGCCCAGAACACAGACTCACATTTGTTTCGCACGTCAGCCAACAAGTAATGGAACACGTCATTAACAAGTTAACATTAACATCACGTCATCCAACAAGTAATGGACACGTCACTAACGTTATTATGTCACATCATAACCAAAACTAAGAAGAACCCAACGGAGAAAGAAACACGCTTAGAAATGATAGCTACAACAAAATTTATTAATATTTTGGGCATTTAGACAAACAAACTAGTATAGAGTTCAGTCGCTGCTCATGTTTTCAGCGAAGAAGTATAGCACATGTAGTACAGGTATGTCACTGACAACATGTGTCTCAATATGCAAAAACTGTTATAGTATGCCTAACTGCAGGTACTGAAATCAAGCTGCTCCAAGATGACCACAAACAATACAGTTCAGTTCCAAAACGCATTATCATCTCTGTTGACATCGCTGCACTTTGAAGCACTGAAGTTTTAATCGATTCATATTAAATTTGTGAACACATTATCCTGGAACATCGTTTGCAATTACTAGTAAGAATGCTTACGTTTGGTGTCAAGGCGCCCGCCACTAATGGTGCCACGATTCCCGGCACTGTAGAGACGAGATTGCTGATCCCAAACAGAACCCCAGCATACCTACAACACGCCATGAGCAACACATTATCATTGTGATTATTATTATGATTATTACGATGATGATTAATAATATCTCAGTGCGCAAAAGCCATCGGCCCGACGTCAGCCCGATGGCCTTTTGCACATTGGGATATGAGTAATAGTATGAGAGTTGACTTACACCAAACGTAGGCCACAACAAGACTGTTTGACAGGTAGCGCCCAGCCTATTCGTAATGCCATGTGTTTGCTTATAAGCGTGAAGTATCTGATTATGCTAATGAGGATACACTTACTGACGCGTATCGCAGCAGAGGCTAACCCATTTAACCCGACGGCCACACGTGGAGATGTCACCTCAGTAACGCCGGACTTTGTACCACTTGCAGAAGACGAATCGGCCATGAAAATTCAAGGGTAGTGACAGATTAGCTTGGCGTTATCATGCGCAAAGCTATTCTGGCACTACCTTTAAGCGATCATGTCCGATCCATCTCCTTCTGTACTGCGTCCCGCCGTGAGATGGCCTCAGTTTCCTGCTCGGCGTTAAACCCAAATCAACTAACTGTACTGCGTCAGGGCGACGTGCAGCGACTCGGCTGTCGCTGCAGCAACGCGAACTTACGGCGTGTATGAAACGGAGTTCCCAGTGAAAACAAAACTGTCAGGTCGATGTCGGCTGTGAGCGAGGCAACCGCGGCCCCCAATAGCAAAACGTCTTCCGGCCCGATGATCTTTGTGTACTGAGGCTGGCGTTGGCCTTAAAGTCTTCTGCTTACCGAGCGGCGGGTAGGGTGGCATGTCCCCGTGGCGTCACTCACCTGGGCGCGAAGTCGATCTGATTGACCATGTAGCCGCTGTAGTTCAGACCCTCGAAGCCCACGGCCACAGCCAGCAGAACCACAGCAATGGTCCTGTTTTCACAGCTGACGAACCCCGTCCCGATCAGACAGCTGCCGGCTCCCACGAACGCTGTCAAGTAATCGCACACACGCACACGCACAGATTCAACCATGACAGTTTTAACCCCTGTTATACTGAGGCCAAAAGCTTCAAATGTGTACACTGCACAATGCACGCTACATTATAGTACTTACAGATAAGGACATAGACCAATGGCTTAAGTTCAAGGGTGGTGCCAGAATAGCTTGGCGCCTAGAGGCGCCAAGCTATTCTGGCACCACCCTTGAACTATTTTAGTCGAACTTATTTCGTCACACACTGCTGTATCCGGATGATAAGGGTTAAGGGTAGTGGCACATGAAGCTAATATGGTGCTACTCTTGAACTAAGATGGTCGGTCTATTTACAGCGGCAGGTACGCAGGCAATATTCACCCCCTTTACTGCTGAAAGAATACCTGAACACGACCCAACTGCAAGAGACATAGATCCTCATGAGCCCCCGCATTCGCGGGGGCTCATGAGGATCTATGTCTCTTGCTGACCCCACTTTGTATCCGTGTGCCTGGGACGGGTGGGGTTCTTTGGCGTGGATTTGAACTAGATTTCAGAAAGGCAATCTGCGTCATGTCACCGACAGTGAACGGGTTGAGGCCTCACAAGGTCAGCAGTAAGTCTGACAGTGAACGGGTTGACGCCTCACAAGGTCAGCAGTAAGTCTGACAGTGAACGGGTTGAGGCCTCACAAGGTCAGCAGTAAGTCTGACAGTGAACGGGTTGACGCCTCACAAAGTCAGCAGTAAGTCTGACAGTGAACGGGTTGACGCCTCACAAGGTCAGCAGTAAGTCTGACAGTGAACGGGTTGACGCCTCACAAGGTCAGCAGTAAGTCTGACAGTGAACGGGTTGACGCCTCACAAGGTCAGCAGTAAGTCTGACAGTGAACGGGTTGACGCCTCACAGAGTCAGCAGTAAGTCTGACAGTGCCAATTATACCGGAGTGATTGGTTCGTAGCGCGATAGGGCGGACTCACCCGTGACCCGTACCGTGAGGCGTGATCAGACACTCACCCGTGACCTGTACCGTGAGGCGTGATCAGACACTCACCCGTGACCCGTACCGTGAGGCGTGATCAGACACTCACCCGTGACCTGTACCGCAAGGCGTGATCAGACACTCACCCATGACCTGTACCGTGAGGCGTGATGAGACACTCACCCATGACCTGTATCGTGCGGCGTGATCAGACACTTACCCATGACCTGTACCGTGAGGCGTGATCAGACACTCACCCATGACCTGTATCATGCGCGAGTTCAGACACTCACCCATGACCTGTACCGTAAGGCGTGATCAGACACTCACCCATGACCTGTATCGTGCGGCGTGATCAGACACTTACCCATGACCTGTACCGTGAGGCGTGATCAGACACTCACCTATGACCTGTACCGTGAGGCGTGATCAGACACTCACCCATGACCTGTACCGTAAGGCGTGATCACTCACCTATGACCTGTACCGTAAGGCGTGATCAGACACTCACCCATGATCTGTACCGTGAGGCGTGATCAGACACTCACCCATGACCTGTACCGTAAGGCGTGATCAGACACTCACCCATGACCTGTATCGTGCGGCGCGTGGTTCGTGTGGAGCAACACCTGGCGCGCACGTAATCTGCCACGTGACCACAGCTGATGGCCGTCACGCTCATTACCATATATGGCACGGCAGACAGCAAGCCGTTCTGTGGAACACAAAGGTTATGCGTTACACATAACACCAGTAATGGCCGCTGTCATGGTCCTTCTGTTTCCTGAACTGTAATGTACCTGTTTTCAGCCACCAATTTTGCAAGAAAAGGTGTCTAAAAAGACAGATGCTTTCTCAAACAAGAATGGCAAAGCACTTAAGGCTCACGCGCATGGCCGATCAACGTACTTAATCTAACCTTTGTGACTGACCTTTCCGGCAGGTCGCGTTTTCTCAAAATTACACATTTTTCACTTTTGTCAACCTCCCATGACCCTTGAACTTTGTGAGCAGTATGCATAGAAAGGTCTTATTATCAGCTACCTTTCTGCTACATTTGGTTGAAAAGTTTGCAAAATTCCTGGAAAAAAAAAATTCTACCATACAATAGACATCATTTTCTGATCTCTTGTGAACCCTTGACCTTTCCAAAGGGTCGTCCAAATTAGCATGCATGGCAAGGTCTTACCATCAGGTATCTTTGTACCAGGTTTGGGATGGAAGTTGTAAATAGTATTTGAGAAAAAAAAATATTTGTCCAAGAAAGGCTATTTGTGACCTATTTCCTGATCTCTTGTGGTCCTTGACCTTTCCTAGGGATCATCCAACTTAGTATGCATCGGAAGGTTTCACTATCAGGTATCTCTGTACTAAGTTTGGATTTAAACTTGCGAATAGTGTTTGAGAGAAAAAACATCTTTTGTCAAAATACGGCTATTTTTTTTTAACCTATTTCCCGATCTCTTGTGATCCATGACCTTTCTGAGAGGTCAACCAAATTAGTATGCATTGAAAGGTCTTACCATCAGGTGTCTGTGTACCAAGTTTGGGTTTGAAGTTGTGAATAGTATTTGAGAAAACATAAATTTTGTCAAAATATGGCTATTGGTTTTACCTATTTACAGATCCCCTGTGACCTTGACCTTTAAGAGAGGTCACCCAAATTAGTATGTTTAGAAAGGTCTTGCCACAAAGTATCCTTGGGCCAAGTTTGGAGACTGTGGCTTGAATAGTCTCCGATAAAAATGCCAACGTTAAAGTTTACCACGAACGACGGACGACAGCGGACGGACGACGGACGGACGACCACTGGCCCAAAACATACTCACTTTTACATCGCACGTGAGCCAAAGAGTGTTGAAGGGTAGAACTGTCACCTGTCATTAAAGACCACCATGTGGGTCGCTACAGGAAACCCTGAACACGATCCAACTGCGAGAGACATAGATCCTCATGAGCCCCCGCTGTTGCGGGGGCTCATGAGGATCTATGTCTCTTGCTGACATCACAATGTATCTGTGTTCCCCGGACGGCTGGCGCTCTTTAAAGACCGTCATTGAGGCGGCTACCGTCATCTAAATGATTGTCTTGGGTGAAAAGGCGATCGCTCATACCGGCGGTCGCGCTAAACAGGTTTTGCTGTAATCTTCACAGAGCTAGTCCCAGCTCTGGGCATTGCGACCTCGTGCCACGTTCACCCACCCGTACAAACACGTGGCTGTTTAAATAGAGCGTAACTGATATGGTCGAGTTGTTTAACAAAAAAAAACAAAAACAAAAACAAAAAAAAAAAAAAAACCCGAGTGGATTCAATTTTTAATTTACTCGCTTCCGCTCGTAGGATAATGTTTTAAAACCACTCGATTGAGATTCTCAGTATCACCTAAACACCGATGTAAGAATCTATATGTACCGGCGAATGTTAGCAATCAAAGCCCACCATGGAGCGGATGGCGGGAACAACCTCAGAAATGGCGGTCATTTACTGGCACTAAGCGCGAGCGGGCGGTGTGAGTACAACAGACTGTAGTGCCAGGAAGCAACATGGCCCTGATCATCAACGACTGTACAAACGATCCTTCGTGCCATCGGCTGTCAGTGTGTTAAGCTCTGCTAGCGTTAAGAGATAAGGCCTGATGTGATCTATGCACTGACAAATAAGAATGCGGTTTTATATATTACTTTTTCTTTTTATTAGTTAAATCCATCGCATTATAGTGCGTGTGTGTGTGTGTATGTGTGTGTGTGTGTTTGTGTGTGTGTGTGTGCGAGTGACACCAGGGGCTGGGACCCTCATGAGCCGCCCTATTAGGGAGGCTGGTGATGGTCCTTTCCCCTGACACAAATCAAAAGCTGTGATAAGTTGTGATAGCAAGGGACGGTACTGTGATAGAGGGAGTGGTGATAATGTGATTCAAAGTGATCAATAGAATGTGATTCGGCAAGGATTATAGATTCTAACAGACGTGGGGAGGGATTTTATTTAAATATTTGTTTAATTGCTTGTTCATGTTTGTGAGCCGAAGACAAATTTCCATTTTATACTAATATATTTAATGGACAATAAAGATTTTTGAATTAAATTGAATTTGAATTGAATATCCCACACAGCGAAAGGCCCGAACCGATCGCAATGATTTGTGCGCTGGCATATGGCACTGGTGCGTGGGGCTCCCAAGCACGCAAAAGGCCATTGGGCCGACTGACGTGGGGCCCGATGGCCTTTTTGCGCATCGGGATGTTGCTGACTGAGCGCCCGGCGTACCTCCTTGATGTCGAAGTGCAGCACCTCCTTCATGAAGGTGGGCAGCGAGGTGACGAGCGTGTAGTGCATCCAGTTGTTACAGAAGTGGGCCGTCAGACAAACCCACAGGGCGCGGGACTTGGCGATGTCCTTCCACGGCACCACGAACTTCTGTAAACATTGGGTACCGGTCTGCAGGTGGTTAAGATGGCACCTTAACTCATTCGAGACGTGCAGCATCAGGATACGCGGCTTACGCCGCGTATCCTGATGTTGCACGTCTCGAATGAGTTAACGAGTCTCACAAAATAAACCGACCTACAATTCAGATGATGATGGCGGTACCGACCTACAATTCAGATGATGATGGCGGTACCGACCTACAATTCAGATGATGATGGCGGTACCGACCTACAATTCAGATGATGATGGCGGTACCGACCTACAATTCAGATGATGATGGCGGTACCGACCTACAATTCAGATGATGATGGCGGTAACTTGTGTTCTGATGCGCGACCCAGCACTTGATGGCTTGAGGTCGTCATCCAGATTGCAAGTAACGCAGCAGAACCTGTCTGAGCGGCCGCCTTTATAACAGATCGCCTGTCATTAAAGACCATCATTTAGGTGGCTACAGCCAGTCACAGCTACAGCCAGTCACAGCTACAGCCAGTCACAGCTACAGCCAGTCACAGCTACAGCCACCAAAATGGCGGTCTTAAATGAGTTGACACATTTTGCTCCGTCAAGAATTTCTAGACCATTTAAGCCCACGTTTTTCTTGCGGCAAAAAAAGGTGGCTGTTCAACTCAGGTTCTGCTGTATGGACGTAGGGAGGAATCCAAAAGACAAGCGTTGAAATCTAAATGCGCATTCGCAGTTAGCTATATGCAGTTCAAAGCAAAGTTAAAAACTTACTTTTTCTCGCAGACTTTCGTGTAATCTCTATGGTATTTCTGTACACAGCCCCTGCAGACTCTGTGTATGTGTGTGTGTGTGTGTGTGTATGTGAGTGTGTATGTGTGTGTGTGTGTTTGTGTGTGTGTGTGTATATGTGTGTGTGTGTGTGTGTGTGTGTGTGTGTGTGTGTGTGTGCGTACACCAAATGACTAAAATGGGTTACTTTCTTTACCATCCTTATGCAATCTGGGTGTGTGTGAAATTCTGGGTGGCCAGATCAGACACCCATTTTTTCTGAGGGTTGTTTCTGTATTATCTTTCATTCAAAATTCAGAAAAAAATATCAAAATACGATGTCCCCATTTTAACAGATTTACTTCATCGTTGTGTTTCAGGGATGCCCTGGGCCTGTGTGTGGACACGGAAGCGGCCGGAGTGTTTTCAGATCAATTTGATTGGTCCAACACCGATGAACGGAGTTGCTTCCCTTGCTTAAACGTCTTTCGTCTCCAACGGACACACCGGTCATTCTCTCGCGTTTGCAGAGGTACTTTATGCAATATTTCTTAGTTAAGAGCACGCCCAAATGTACTTGTTCAGTGCAGTTATTTAACTGAGAGATACCTCCAATCCCCGATACCCGTTTGGCCCAGAAAAATAAGGCGTCTGCTTCAAACGTGTCTTCGGCCTCTCGGCCGCTCCGGGCCTGACCGTTGAGTCTTGTAGTAAATGATAATAGAACCCCACGATTTTAACAAAAGCTTTCTTCTTCAATGAAAGGAATTCGTTCAATAACCCCATTACAAGGTCAATCTGCCACGCGATTTTGTTTCTTCTTTCTTTTTTTTTTTTTTTTCTGACGTGTTAACTTGCCACATGCATGCACAGTATCAGTTGACTTTTTTTTTTAAAAACAAAAATGGCGCCAGATTTCAATCCTCGTTCGCAAAACTGCCTCGCGATTTGAAGAACGAACGTCCACAAACAGGTCTTTAGGAATGTGCAACTGAAGTATCGCTTTTTACTGTATTGCCAGTTTTTAGTTCTCAGGGTCACCCTGGTCAGCCCCACAGGGTGGGTTTTTCTCTCTATTCTGGGGCATGCATGTGTTTCTGTCTACCCTTTGTCCACTTCACCTGTATAAATTTGCCTTTTTAAAACTCTCCCTACTGTCTGCACTGCCTGTAGCTCTTGATATTGGATGTGTGTTGCTAAATGGTCTTAGCTTTATGTCTTGGCCCCATGTGTTAGGTTTATTTAACTCATTCTACCCCAGACACACCACGGCAGGATAAGGATCCACCATGATAGTTCATGGGTGATGCCAAATAGTGGGCAGTGGGCAGATGTTCACATCTGCACGGGACATAGACGACCCCGCCCTCCACGAGTCGCCTGCTGCCTTGCAGGCCTGGCCGCTTGGCTGCGGAAAGGCTAAGGGAGGAAACCCCTGACATCAAAGCCCCCGTGTCTCCGGGGAAGGCTTTTGAGCCAGAGACTAGGACAAGGACAGTCTGATATAAAACCTACGACCCGAGGACCTCGATGCCATCGTCCCAGCTTGCTAGGCCATGGCAGATGAACCAAGGGTTTAAAGGGTGGGGCCAGTACTGCGCACACTGCACTCCACCAAAAAGCTCCACCGCGCAGGCTTTAGGAAACGTCCACGGACCATGACACTGACCATTCCAAGTCCTGTAGCGACGGGCGAGGGGCGAAACGGCAGGTGAAAGATGTCACTGGAAGCCGCAGTCTCAAACCTGCATGCAGGCGGTTCAGGATATTGGTCGCCTGATGTTGGCCTGGGGATGACAACATCACTCGGCACACCCTGAACGACCAAGCAGCCTTCTCTAGGGACAGCACTGCTTGCTCCACACGGAGAGGGGCCTAGAAAAGGTGGCCTAACCAAAGCTTGTCCCCTCGCAACCCTAGTTGGCTAGCCGCGGTCAACGGGCATCTTCTCCTGCGGTCAAAAAACAAGAAAGAATAACGGATCCACTCTCATGACGACCACGACCGGACTCAACGTAGCATGCTGGAACGTCCGAACCATGCTCGACAAAGCAGACAGCGGACGCCCTGAACGTCGCTCCGCCCTCATTGCCCATGAATTGCGGAGGTTAAACATCGACATCGCCGCGCTCAGCGAAGTACGCCTTCCGGACGAAGGCAGCCTCCAAGAACTTGGTGCTGGGTACACCCTCTACTGGTCAGGCAGGCCTGCATCAGAAAGACGGCTTTCAGGCGTGGGTTTCATGGTCAAGACATCCATTGCGACTAAGCTGGAAAACCTACCAACGGGCCACTCAGACCGCATCATGTCCATGCGCCTCCCACTGAGACACCAGCAGCACGTCACCCTTCTCAGTGTGTACTCCCCAACCCTCCTGGCAGAGCCTGCTGAAAAGGACAAGTTTTACACTGACCTGCGCAGCCTCCTACAGAGTACCCCTGCAGACGACAAAGTCATCATCACCAACACTACTTTTCAGCAAAAGGACAGTCGAAAGACCACCTGGATGCATCCTCGCTCCAAACACTGGCACCTTATCGACTATGTCCTAGTGCGTCAGAGGGACCGCAGTGACGTCCTCCTCACCAGAGTGATGCCCAGCGCAGAGTGCCACACTGACCACCGCCTTGTCCGCTGTAAACTCAGGCTCCACTTCAAGCCAAAGCCAAAGAAATGGGGCCCCCCCAAGAAAAAGCTTGACGTTGCCAGCCTTCAGCGTGACGATGTGAAAGCTGCCTTTCAGACAGATTTACAGCGCAGGCTCAAAGACACAGCGGACCCAGTAGACTCCTCCCCTGAAACACTTTGGGAACAACTGAAAACTGCTATTGCAAAATCCTCTGCAGAAGTCTTGGGTTTCGCCAGAAAGAAGAACAAAGACTGGTTTGATGAAAACGATGTAGAGATCCAGGAACACCTAGCAAAAAAAAGAGCCGCCCATCAGGCCCACCTAGCCCAGCCTTCCTGCCCTGTGAAGAAATCTGCCTTCCGCCTCGTCTGCAGCAGTCTCCAGCGCAAGCTCAGAGATCTCCAGAATGAGTGGTGGACCAGACTTGCACAGAGGACCCAGCTTTGTGCTGACAATGGTGACTACAGGGGCTTCTACGAAGCACTGACAGCAGTGTATGGCCCCAGGCACCTGGTACAAAGTCCCCTGCGAAGCGCGAATGGCCAGGCACTCCTCACAGATAATACTTCCATCCTGAACCGCTGGTCGGAATACTTTCAGAGCCTCTTCAGCGCTGAGCGCACTGTTCAAGAAGCAGTCGTCCTACAAATCCCACACCTCCCAGTAAAGGTTGAATTGGACGAACCGCCCACCGCTGAAGAGACCCTCACAGCCATCCACCAGCTCAAGAGTGGCAAAGCAGCAGGCATTGATGGAATACCGCCAGAGATCTGGAAACATGGAGGCACAGCACTGCACAACAATCTCCATGACCTCTTTCTCTGCTGCTGGGAGGAAGGAACACTACCAAAAGATCTCCGTGATGCAGTCCTTATCACCCTGTACAAGAACAAAGGCGAGAAGTCTGACTGTTCCAACTATCGGGGAATTACCCTGCTGTCCATTGCTGGGAAAATCCTTGCAAGGCTGCTCCTGAATCGGCTGGTACCTGCCATCGCTGAAAACCAACTCCCAGAGGGCCAGTGTGGCTTCAGAGCAAACAGGAGCACCACCGATATGGTCTTTGTGCTGAGACAGCTACAGGAGAAGTGCCGCGAGCAGAACAAAGGGCTGTACGTAACATTTGTCGACCTAACAAAAGCGTTCGACACTGTGAGCAGGCAAGGCATGTGGCAGATCCTGGAGCGACTTGGCTGTCCCCCAAAGTTCCTCAACATGATTGTCCAGCTACACGAGGACCAGCAAGGCCAGGTCAGACTCAACAATGATCTCTCAGAACCATTCCCTATTCTCAACGGCGTAAAGCAGGGCTGCGTGCTGGCACCGACCCTCTTCACCATCTTTTTTAGCATGATGTTGAAGCAGGCCACAGTGGACCTCGATGATGACGATGCAGTGTACATCAGGTATCGTCTCGATGGCAGCCTGTTCAACCTTAGACGACTGCAGGCCCACACGAAAACCCTAGACCAACTGATTCGTGAGCTGCTTTTTGCTGATGATGCTGCCATCGTTGCACACACAGAGAGAGCCCTGCAGCGCATCACGTCTTGCTTCGCAGATGCTGCCCAGCTCTTTGGACTCGAGGTCAGTCTGAAAAAGACAGAGGTCCTCCATCAGCCGGCACCCAAGACAGTGTATCGCCCTCCTCACATCACCATTGGCGAGTCTGAACTAAAGTCAGTGCACCAGTTTACTTACCTTGGCTGCATTATCACGTCGGACGCCAAGCTGGACAAGGAGCTTGACAGCAGGCTGGCAAAAGCGAACAGCGCTTTCGGGCGACTTTTCAAGCGGGTGTGGCACAATCAACAGCTGAAAACAGGCACCAAGATCAGCGTGTACAGAGCTGTGGTCCTCACCACCCTGCTGTATGGTTCCGAGTCTTGGGCCCTCTACCGCAGCCAACTACGACTCCTCGAACGCTTCCACCAGCGCTGCCTGCGTACCATCCTGGGCATTCACTGGAGTGACTATGTCACCAACGTCGAGGTCCTTGAACAGGCTGAAACTGTGAGCATCGAGGCTTTGCTGCTGCGGACACAGCTCCGCTGGGCGGGGCATGTCTCCAGGATGGAGGATCATCGCCTACCAAAGATCACCCTGTTCGGCGAGCTTGCTACTGGACACCGTGACAGAGGGGCACCAAAGAAGAGATACAAAGACTGTCTCAAGAAGTCACTTAGTGCCTGCCAAATCGACCACCACCAGTGGCCTTCGCTTGCTGCGGACCGTGACACCTGGCGCTCCACCATTTACAAGGCAGCTGTCTCCTTTGAGGACTCTCACAGAGCTAGCCTTAAGGACAAGCGGCTCAGGAGAAAAAACAGAGATGCCGCAGCTCAGAACCCTGGCCATACCTTCCCCTGCAGCCACTGCGGTCGAACCTGCCTGTCTCGGATTGGCCTCCGCAGCCACGAACAAGCCTACAGACGTCGTGGGCAACTCCTATAAAATCTTCGTTCGCGAAGTCAAGCCAAGATGATGCCAGAATAGCTTGGCGCCTACGGGCGCCAAGCTATTCTGGCATCTCCCTTGAACTATCATGGTAGATCTGTGCCCTGCACTGCAATGCAGTCTTGAGAGGACAGGGGCAAAATTTAAGGATTTTGGTGTTGGGGTAGAATGAGTTAACGTATTTGACCGGCAGGCGACATACATGGCAATGTTCTGTTTAGGTGGTTTTTTTTCACAAGCAGTGCAGGCACGTCCTGAGAAAGCCTAGTGGCTGTCGGGACGTTAAGCAATGTACAATCAATCTGATTCAAAATGTCAGTTGGTTTACATGGTTGTATTGGACATGTTCTCAGCAACACCATTTTGGTCACACCGGCTCAGGACTTTCTGGCACACACCCAGCGCCGGATGGCAGCAGGATGTCCAAACCCATCGGGATCTATGCTGCAGAATCATGGCCCCCCAGCCTCTGCCACAGAGGGTGCGTCTGGTAGGAGGGTGCATGGACGGCAGCGGAATGCTCCCAATTACAAACTGGTAAGTAAAGTGAATCTATGATCATCTTCATTTTATTGGCTGGCGTGCGTGCGAAGCAAAAGTGAGTTTATGTTCTGGGCCACTGGTCGTCCGTCCGTCGTCCATGGTAAACTTTAACTCATTCTACCCCAACACCAAAATCCTTAAATTTTGCCCCTGTCCTCTCAAGACCGCATTGCAGCGCAGGACACAGATCGACCATGATAGTTCAAGGGTGATGCCAGAATAGCTTGGCGCCCGTAGGCGCCAAGCTGTTCTGGCATCACCTTTGAACTATCATGGTCGATCCTTATCCCAGGGTGGGATTCTTCCGCGTTTCCGCGGATTTCCGTGGAAATTCTTTCACAATTCCGCTGAAGCATATTTATTTTCCGCGTCTAATAACAACGAAAAAGACGAAAAAAAAAAAAAAATCTTCTTAAATGGCAAAAAAATCTCAAATGGGTTGGATTTGTATGTAGTTTGGTTCACTATCGCCCGACACTTCCAGTAGCTTTAGGTCGCAGTGGAAAATGGCGGTGAAAAAGGATATTGTCCAAGACAGAGTGCCGTTTAGTGTGCATCTGAACATAAACTGGTACGCACATTCCATTTTTATACTGCAGATCAGGAGTGTCATAACAAAGTCCATTTTCGGGTGTGTTTGGTCTCGCTCCCCCTGTCGGTTTTTGGATACTTTGGCGAACGGTGGACACGCGTGCCTATCCCCCCCCCCCCCCCTTGTCGTTTGATTTTTTGGCCGCTGAAAATGAAGGACATGAACCCCCCCCCCCCCCCAATGTCGTTTGATTTTCCACGTTTTCTTTCTTACTAGAATCCCACCCCTATTATCCTGCTGTGGTGTGTCTGGGGGTAGAATGAGTTAACGGTGGCATTTTCTCGGAGACTATTCAAGCCACATTCTTCAAGCTTGGCCCAAGGATACTTTGTGGCAAGACCTTTTTAAACATGCCAATTTGAGTGACCTCTCTCAAAGGGTCACGCAGGGTTGACAAATGTGTGAAAACTGCTTGCATTTTCAGAAAAGGTGGATTTTGACTGCTGCAGAAGCCAGCCCTCGTCACCGAGGTCACACATATGTAAATCGGTCATACACGGGATTACTCTTTTTATTCTTGTGCAAGGCCCCTTTAAACCAAAATTGGGCTGTTTCTGTTTCTAATGCAGCTTTGGTTTTAATCTTTCTTTCTTTCTTTCTCCAGTTGGCAAATGGCGCCTGGGATGGACCCGAGACTGAGAGCAGTGCCAGCGCATCGCAATACGAGGGCAGCGATGACGAGGAGTTTGTTCCTGGCTCGAGCTCACCGGATTCAGAGGGTGTGTCGGCATCAATTGCTGGGATCTCGGACATAGACAGTATTGTATCGACTATGTTAGATTTCATCAAAGTGGCAGATTCGGGGTGGCCAGGTGTTGGTGACGCTAGTACCAGCAAGGTGCAGTGTGCGTTAGGGGGTGGCAATGAGAATGTGGATAGGCAGGAGGAACATGATGCTGGAAAGAGTGGGGAAAGAGCACTTACAGAAGAAACAGGTGTGCACGTGTCGCAGAGAGGGAAAGGAAAGTACAAATGGGACAAGAAACATGCATGCAAATTGTGTGACAAGCTTGTCTTGAAAATGAGCACGCACTTACAAGATGTCCATGCAGATGAGGCAGACGTTGCTAAAATTTTGTCGATGAAAAAAGGGACCAAGCAGAGACGTCGAGCATGGATCAGACTACAAGATGAGGGTGATTACATGCATAACGTTGCTGTTCTTGAAAACAAATCCGGATGTTTGATTCCTAAGTATCGCACCAAAACTAGTAAGGTAGACGACCTTCTCGCCTGTAGCCATTGCAAAGGGCTCTATCAAAAAAAGCTGATCTCTGTACACTCAAAACGTTGCTGTCAGAAGCCAGGAGGGTTTCAGATCACTCAGCGAGGAGACGCCGCGCGCCGTGGTCGCCTAATGCTTCCAATACCCTTAGACGTTGAATTTTCATTCTACCACAAGGTCTTGGCTAGCCAGAGAGATGATGAGATAAGCCGTCTCATCAGAACTGACCCCTTGCTTCTTGAGTATGGAAAGAGATTATTTGACCGCAGGGACATTGAAGAACACACGGCTGGACAAATCAGCTCCAGGATGCGGGAGTTAGGGAGACTATTAAAGATTATCAGAGTGAGGTCAGAAATGAAAATCGCAAGTTTAAATGCTGTGATCAATTCAGCTAGCTTTGATCATGTTGTCCTGGCTGTAAAAGAGCTAGCAGATTTTGATGAGGACACACATCAGTTCAAAAAAGGCAATCTCGCAATGCGCATAGGCCATGCTTTGAAAAAGTGTTCACAGATCAAACAGTCACAGGCATCCAAACAGCTTGGGCAGGGTTCAGACGACAGGTGGCGACAGGAGCTCTCTGAGGCGCAGCGGTTTGACTCTGTCTTCAACGGGGACTGGTATGATTGTGTGTCCGCTACAGCAGCCCAGTCGGTCGGGAAAATGACCATGAACAAACCCAAGCTGATCCCATCATGTGAAGATGTGAGGAAGGTCCAACAGCTTCTTGAGACAAGGATGGTTTCGGAAGATTATCCGACAGTGGTTAAAGCAACTCTTTGTGCTGTATCACTTTTCAACCGAAAACGAGGGGGAGAAGTTCAGAGAATGAAGGTGTCAGACTTCCAGAATGCTAAGATTGGATCGATCACCAATCAAGATATCTTGAAAGATCTCACAGAGGTTGAGAAGAAAATGGTGAATCATTTTCAGCGAGTGGAAATCAGAGGCAAGTTTAATAGGAGTGTTCCCGTTTTGCTGACGAAGAAGATGATGACAACTGTGGACAGAATCCTTCAAATGAGGCAATCAGTGCCAGCTCTCGCCGATTCCCAGTACATCTTTGCCACACCTTCTGGTCAGAGGCCTTACAGAGGCCATGATGTTCTGAAGGCCCATGCCCTAGAAGCAGGGGTGTCATACCCAGCCATGTTCACATTTACTCAGTTGCGGAAGCAGGTTGCAACTTTGGCTCAGTCAATGGCCATCTCGGAGTTAGACCAGGATCAGCTGGCAGATTTCCTTGGCCATGATATTCGGATACATCGCCATATCTACCGCCAACCTCAAGACGTCCTTCAAAAGGCAAAAGTGGCAAAGATTCTTCTGTCAGTTAACAATGGGATGACAGATTTTGAGAGTTGCATTAGAGCTGAGCTGGGCGATGATGAAGAGATTGACTTTGACAATGAAGACGCATCAGAAACTGGCAGAGAGGTCTCGGGGGGAACAGCACCTGTGAATGAAGCAAGTAGCAAGTCAGCAACACAGGAATCGATGAGCATGACGGAGAAAAGACGTCCAGAGCCTGATGACAATCTAGATAGTTTTGATGATGACAGTACTGCGTCAGCTCCTGTTCGAAAGAAAGCTAGATTTACAAGGAAACCATGGGGGGAAGCTGAAGAGAAAGCTGTTCAAACTCGTTTCAAGACACACCTCGTCATGAACAAACTTCCTGGAAAGGCCGAGATACAGTATGCAATGGCAGAGGAACCTGCACTTAGACATAGGCGCTGGACAAACATTAAGGATTACGTCCGCAACAGACTGAAAAAGTTACAAAAGAAATGAATTGAGCCGCCACTCGCGGCATTTTCGATTTCATACAGATTTATTACATCAGTGTTATTATTGGGGTGGTTTCAGCATGTATAGCCTGCTTTTTTTTTTTTTTATCTGATGGACGCCTGGATCATTTGTGACCCTCTCTCACAAAATCAGTCTTAAGAACTCGCATTTTGGATGTTTTGACATATATACATTTATGAAAACTACAGTGTTTGCTGATTACTGTGATATATGACTGTATGCTGTAGTGCAAAAATTGTAAAAGCTGTTAAGTGTTTAACGTTGTTAAAGCCTCCGGCGGCCATTTTGAGAAAACAGCCTGTGAAGTTTCTGTGTGCAGCATAAGTGGGGCCAAGGGCAGACTTTTAAAATCATTTTTTACCTATTTAATGGCATTTTTCATGATAAAGATTTTAACCATACGATACTTTGGTGTATGTAGAATACATTTCTCCCAAAAAGTGAAAATGCCCCAGATTGACCCCCCACCACATATTATTGCGTGTAGTGCTGATTGGCTCGCTGCGAGTTAAGACTGGTTTCGTGAGAAAGGGTCACATTTTGTGTACTGTATAACCTTTGGATTTGCAAAACGAAACAGCCGGCTGGGGACAAAAGACAATATAATAAGATAAGAAAACCATTGACAATGTAAAAATTGATTACAAGAGTGTTATTGGCGGCGGGCGGGGGGGGGGGGGGGGATCATTTTGTAATATACTGCATGCCATTTTAAAAACTCTGCAAATGAAAGAATGGTTGGTTGTACTGCCATACCATTTTGCAAATGAAAGAATGGCTGGTTGTTTGTTGGAGACGAAAGACGTTAAATAAAGGCTGAAGTTTTAAGTGATTTCTTATGTTGTCAGTTAATTAATTAATGTCAGTGTTCTGTTCTGTCATTTTAACTCATTCTACCCCAAGATCGGAATCCCCAAATGTTGAAGTCGTCTTCAGAAGACTGCGTTGCAGTGCAGGACACAGATCCACCATGATAGTTCAAGGGTGATGCCAGAATAGCTTGGCGCCCACAGGCGCCAAGCTATTCTGGCATCACCCTTGAACTATCGTGGTGGATCTTAAATTTTGCTGGGGTAGAATAAGTTAAGTGTTCGTTTCTTCGTCTGGGTCTTTTTCTATCTTTGATATTTTTCCACACTTTTTGACCCGCATCATAGTCACACTGAGGCTAATAGCTTCAAATCTGTTCACTGCCATAATTCTATGCAAGCTACATTACAGTACTTACAGATGAGGACATAGACCAATGGCTTTAGTTCAAGGGTGGTGCCACAATAGCTTGGCGCCTAGAGGCACCAAGCTATTCTGGCACTAACCCTTGGACTATTTCAGTTACACTAGTTGCACACACTGGTGTATTCCGAATGATAAGGGTTAATATTCAAAATGCTCTTTTGCTGTTTGTCTGAAACTCCAGAGTACCCCAAAACACACAAAAAAAAGTCCTTTAATTTCCAGAATACATTATGTTAATTCTCACATCAATGCCATGATAAACTGTTTTGCTTCAAAAGGACAAAACGCAGCAATGTTTAAAAGATTTCCTCTGTAAAAATCATAATCGAAAGGTTTCGGGCCAGTGTTTATTGAATTTTTCACCATACTATGTAAAGAATGTTAAAGCACACATACACATTTAAGTTGGGAAAAAAAATTAATGTGAAAAAGAAGTATTCCATGAACTTGACCTTATTACAGACGCCTACTGTTGTGAAGACACCCATTTTGACTGTAATGCCAGTTTCATTTGTGTGAGAGAGACACCCACCCACTTTATTGGCAGAAACCCATTTTTTCGGCATCTAGTGGCTCTGTTTCTAGAAAATGTCTATTTTATTTTAAGTTATAGAGCTTAGTTATAATGTGAGTTCTAAACATTGGCATCAATTCCAGAGCCCTAGAATAAATAGAAATATGGGAACCCATTTTCACATGAAATGTTAGGTAACCCACTCTGATGGTTGCGTCTCCCTGTGTGTGTGTGTGTGTGTGTGTGTGTGTGTGTGTGTGTGCGTGCGTGCGTGCGTGCGTGCGTGCGTGCGTGCGTGCGTGTGTGTGGTTTTCGCCTGCGCATTAAGTTATATTATAAATATGAGAAATGCGCCATATAAATACCACGTATTATTATTATTATTATTATTATTATTATTATTATTATTATTATTATTATTATTATTATTATTATTATTATTATTATTATTATTATTATTATTATTATTATTATACCGTGTTTAAAGGGGCACGCCCGACCTTTTTTAAGGCTTCAGTTCGCAAAAAGCTTTTACCTGGATTCAGCATACATACCGACTCACTTAGACAGTGACCACCCTATTGTCCCACCAAATGCTTTCTTTCGTCCGTTCAAAGCGAAAAGAGGCCACCGGAATCTTTTGACGTATACGTGAAAAGACTGCTTTTGATAGACGATGGTAGCTGACGCCATAATTATTCTATACGACTTTAGGTCATCTGCATAATTATAACCAATCAGAGACTAGATGGCGGATGAACCATCTAAGAAAAAAAGAAAGTATCATCGACTCGCTCCGACAATGACAGACTCGGAATTGAAGAGAAGAAATAGGTAGAGAGACAAGACACCCCTAAGTAGAACTGACATCGGACATGGACATGTGGCAACGCGTAAAGCAAGAGCTTGGCTTGACCGCCCACCCAGAATTTGTTCCTTTCCTGCTGAATCGCCTACGGTCTTTGTCGATCTTCCTATAGTTCTGCGAGCGTTAGTGATTTTGAGAATTCATGGTCTTCAGTAGAATTTATCTCTTACTCATTTCGAAAGATTTTAAACCTACCTTATCATTGAGTTACGAGCTAGTTATAACATTTTATGCTGCAGAGATATGAAAACTACGCTGTGTGTCAAAGTTGCAGATCGCTGGTCGTAACATGTTTTTGTCTGTGCGGGCTCTCAATCACTCGATTCAGAGAGGTAGCGTTTATGCTGCTTTGGTGCATGTGTCGTTTCCAATGTTGCTTTCAGTTACGTAGACTTCGATGTGTGAGATGTGAAATTGACCGCAGTGTAGTAAGTGGGTATAAATACCAATGTTCTGTTTCAGTCAATGATGGAAGACCGAGGAGTGTTTCCGAGGGGTAAAGGATCAAAGGTCAAGCTAGGCACCGTGGATTCACTTTGCACGCACGCCCTCGGTGCACTACTGTACGCACGAAATACTAGCAGGTCGAGCGGAACCCGGATTGTGATTTCAAAGGGATACCGGAGAACATCAGTACACGTGTACACTGACACCTGTGTACGCCACAACGATGACCTCGTGATCTGCAGCATTGCGATACACTGATAGTCAGCCGGGTTCTACCTTGCGACGTACGCTCATAAATATGCATATTAATTCAAAACGAGGCCGATGCAGACGATAAATACGTGACTCGTGGTACAAAAACAATACACCCTCCAAATGATGAATTTAGACATTTGGCATTGTACTTACATCATAAAGCTCTAAGATAGTACACAAAGGACTCATACACATACTGTCAGCAGTATCTGTTGCAGACAGTTTTTTGGACTGTATCGAGATGCTTGGATCCTGGGGAAAATAACTTTAACGCAGTTGTCCCCCCTATCATCGCGCTTCCGGCAACAAGGAACGAGAGCGGAACCACAGCAGATATTACCAGCTTCTCTCATTAGCGTATATTACCAGCTTCTCCCATTAGCGTATATTACCAGCTTCTCCCATTAGCGTATATTACCAGCTTCTCCCATTAGCGTATATTACCAGCTTCTCCCATTAGCGTATATTACCAGCTTCTCCCATTAGCGTATATTACCAGCTTCTCTCATTAGCGTATATTACCAGCTTCTCCCATTAGCGTATATTACCAGCTTCTCCCATTAGCGTATATTACCAGCTTCTCCCATTAGCGTATATTACCAGCTTCTCCCATTAGCGTATATTACCAGCTTCTCCCATTAGCGTATATTACCAGCTTCTCCCATTAGCGTATATTACCAGCTTCTCCCATTAGCGTATATTACCAGCTTCTCCCATTAGCGTATATTACCAGCTTCTCCCATTAGCGTATATTACCAGCTTCTCCCATTAGCGTATATTACCAGCTTCTCCCATTAGCGTATATTACCAGCTTCTCCCATTAGCGTATATTACCAGCTTCTCCCATTAGCGTATATTACCAGCTTCTCCCATTAGCGTATATTACCAGCTTTTCCCATTAGCGTATATTACCAGCTTCTCCCATTAGCGTATATTACCAACTTTTCCCATTAGCGTATATTACCAGCTTCTCCCATTAGCGTATATTACCAGCTTCTCCCATTAGCGTATATTACCAGCTTCTCCCATTAGCGTATATTACCAGCTTCTCCCATTAGCGTATATTACCAGCTTCTCCCATTAGCGTATATTACCAGCTTCTCCCATTAGCGTATATTACCAGCTTCTCCCATTAGCGTATATTACCAGCTTTTCCCATTAGCGTATATTACCAGCTTCTCCCATTAGCGTATATTACCAGCTTCTCCCATTAGCGTATATTACCAGCTTCTCCCATTAGCGTATATTACCAGCTTCTCCCATTAGCGTATATTACCAGCTTCTCCCATTAGCGTATATTACCAGCTTCTCCCATTAGCGTATATTACCAGCTTCTCCCATTAGCGTATATTACCAGCTTCTCCCATTAGCGTATATTACCAGCTTCTCCCATTAGCGTATATTACCAGCTTCTCCCATTAGCGTATATTACCAGCTTCTCCCATTAGCGTATATTACCAGCTTCTCCCATTAGCGTATATTACCAGCTTCTCTCATTAGCGTATATTACCAGCTTCTCGCCATTAGCGTATATTACCAGCTTCTCTCATTAGCGTATATTACCAGCTTCTCCCATTAGCGTATATTACCAGCCTCTCTCATTAGCGTATATTACCAGCTTCTCCCATTAGCGTATATTACCAGCTTCTCTCATTAGCGTATATTACCAGCTTCTCCCATTAGCGTATATTACCAGCTTCTCCCATTAGCGTATATTACCAGCTTCTCGCCATTAGCGTATATTACCAGCTTCTCCCATTAGCGTATATTACCAGCTTCTCTCATTGGAGTATATTACCAGCTTCTCCCATTAGCGTATATTACCAGCTTCTCCCATTAGCGTATATTACCAGCTTTTCCCATTAGCATATATTACCAGCTTCTCCCATTAGCGTATATTACCAGCTTCTCCCATTAGCGTATATTACCAGCTTCTCCCATTAGCGTATATTACCAGCTTCTCGCCATTAGCGTATATTACCAGCTTCTCCCATTAGCGTATATTACCAGCTTCTCCCATTAGCGTATATTACCAGCTTCTCCCATTAGCGTATATTACCAGCTTCTCGCCATTAGCGTATATTACCAGCTTCTCCCATTATCGTATATTACCAGCTTCTCGCCATTAGCGTATATTACCAGCTTCTCTCATTAGCGTATATTACCAGCTTCTCCCATTAGCGTATATTACCAGCTTCTCTCATTAGCGTATATTACCAGCTTCTCCCATTAGCGTATATTACCAGCTTCTCGCCATTAGCGTATATTACCAGCTTCTCCCATTAGCGTATATTACCAGCTTCTCCCATTAGCGTATATTACCAGCTTCTCCCATTAGCGTATATTACCAGCTTCTCCCATTAGCGTATATTACCAGCTTCTCCCATTAGCGTATATTACCAGCTTCTCCCATTAGCGTATATTACCAGCTTCTCTCATTAGCGTATATTACCAGCTTCTCTCATTAGCGTATATTACCAGCTTCTCCCATTAGCGTATATTACCAGCTTCTCTCATTAGCGTATATTACCAGCTTCTCTCATTAGCGTATATTATCAGCTTCTCCCATTAGCGTATATTACCAGCTTCTCTCATTAGCGTATATTACCAGCTTCTCTCATTAGCGTATATTACCAGCTTCTCCCATTAGCGTATATTACCAGCTTCTCTCATTAGCGTATATTACCAGCTTCTCTCATTAGCGTATATTACCAGCTTCTCCCATTAGCGTATATTACCAGCTTCTCCCATTAGCGTATATTACCAGCTTCTCGCCATTAGCGTATATTACCAGCTTCTCCCATTAGCGTATATTACCAGCTTCTCCCATTAGCGTATATTACCAGCTTCTCCCATTAGCGTATATTACCAGCTTCTCCCATTAGCGTATATTACCAGCTTCTCGCCATTAGCGTATATTACCAGCTTCTCCCATTAGCGTATATTACCAGCTTCTCCCATTAGCGTATATTACCAGCTTCTCTCATTAGCGTATATTACCAGCTTCTCCCATTAGCGTATATTACCAGCTTCTCCCATTAGCGTATATTACCAGCTTCTCTCATTAGCGTATATTACCAGCTTCTCTCATTGGAGTATATTACCAGCTTCTCCCATTAGCGTATATTACCAGCTTCTCCCATTAGCGTATATTACCAGCTTTTCCCATTAGCATATATTACCAGCTTCTCCCATTAGCGTATATTACCAGCTTCTCCCATTAGCGTATATTACCAGCTTCTCCCATTAGCGTATATTACCAGCTTCTCGCCATTAGCGTATATTACCAGCTTCTCCCATTAGCGTATATTACCAGCTTCTCCCATTAGCGTATATTACCAGCTTCTCCCATTAGCGTATATTACCAGCTTCTCGCCATTAGCGTATATTACCAGCTTCTCCCATTATCGTATATTACCAGCTTCTCGCCATTAGCGTATATTACCAGCTTCTCTCATTAGCGTATATTACCAGCTTCTCCCATTAGCGTATATTACCAGCTTCTCTCATTAGCGTATATTACCAGCTTCTCCCATTAGCGTATATTACCAGCTTCTCGCCATTAGCGTATATTACCAGCTTCTCCCATTAGCGTATATTACCAGCTTCTCCCATTAGCGTATATTACCAGCTTCTCCCATTAGCGTATATTACCAGCTTCTCCCATTAGCGTATATTACCAGCTTCTCCCATTAGCGTATATTACCAGCTTCTCCCATTAGCGTATATTACCAGCTTCTCTCATTAGCGTATATTACCAGCTTCTCTCATTAGCGTATATTACCAGCTTCTCCCATTAGCGTATATTACCAGCTTCTCTCATTAGCGTATATTACCAGCTTCTCTCATTAGCGTATATTATCAGCTTCTCCCATTAGCGTATATTACCAGCTTCTCTTATTAGCGTATATTACCAGCTTCTCTGATTAGCGTATATTACCAGCTTCTCCCATTAGCGTATATTACCAGCTTCTCTCATTAGCGTATATTACCAGCTTCTCTCATTAGCGTATATTACCAGCTTCTCCCATTAGCGTATATTACCAGCTTCTCCCATTAGCGTATATTACCAGCTTCTCGCCATTAGCGTATATTACCAGCTTCTCCCATTAGCGTATATTACCAGCTTCTCCCATTAGCGTATATTACCAGCTTCTCCCATTAGCGTATATTACCAGCTTCTCCCATTAGCGTATATTACCAGCTTCTCGCCATTAGCGTATATTACCAGCTTCTCCCATTAGCGTATATTACCAGCTTCTCCCATTAGCGTATATTACCAGCTTCTCTCATTAGCGTATATTACCAGCTTCTCCCATTAGCGTATATTACCAGCTTCTCCCATTAGCGTATATTACCAGCTTCTCTCATTAGCGTATATTACCAGCTTCTCCCATTAGCGTATATTACCAGCTTCTCCCATTAGCGTATATTACCAGCTTCTCTCATTAGCGTATATTACCAGCTTCTCTCATTAGCGTATATTACCAGCTTCTCCCATTAGCGTATATTACCAGCTTCTCTCATTAGCGTATATTACCAGCTTCTCTCATTAGCGTATATTACCAGCTTCTCCCATTAGCGTATATTACCAGCTTCTCCCATTAGCGTATATTACCAGCTTCTCCCATTAGCGTATATTACCAGCTTCTCCCATTAGCGTATATTACCAGCTTCTCCCATTAGCGTATATTACCAGCTTCTCGCCATTAGCGTATATTACCAGCTTCTCTCATTAGCGTATATTACCAGCTTCTCCCATTAGCGTATATTACCAGCTTCTCCCATTAGCGTATATTACCAGCTTCTCCCATTAGCGTATATTACCAGCTTCTCCCATTAGCGTATATTACCAGCTTCTCCCATTAGCGTATATTACCAGCTTCTCCCATTAGCGTATATTACCAGCTTCTCCCATTAGCGTACAGAACACTTCAAACCTCTATGCTTATGGTACATGCGTGATTTCGCTCTCGTACGTGTTTGGGAGTCATTCGTTACAAACGTGACCTCATTATTCCCACGGTCGTCATTGTTTACGTCGTCTTCGCCGTCGTCCAAATGGACGTCATCTGGTTGCACCAGCGCGGCAGTGGATGCGTCTCGACACTAAAGGGGTTGAACTACGCACCTGTGCTGAAGTAACTGGCAGTACTGTCAGCCGGTCTAGCCTAGAAATAGTTTTTAAATTTCCTCCCATTTTGCAATTGTTTTATGGTGTAAAACTTCAATTTGTGCCTTTTCAACTTGGGCGTTTTGAGCAGCAAAAGACATGACAACATTTGGGAAATTGTAGTTGACCTAGTGTGTTCATGGGAGCCTTATATGGGGCATGTGCACGGTTGTATACAGGCTTGCAGACGACAGTTTTGTCATGGGGTACTTAGTGTATTAGAGTGTTGCAGAAAACGCTAACAGATAATTTGTTTAACAATTGCTGGAAATGTTTCTCCTGTGATGTGCTCTGCGCGGAATATTTGTGTGGGCAGAAAGGTTCTTCGTTCATAGCTTTCTGCTACGAAAGGCTAAAAGAGAAGAGTGTGTGAAAAGGCGGGTAATCTCATATGGGGCGTTGAACCTGTAGTGTATGTTAGTGATTATGTACAGTGCAAGGGAAGCACATGTGGGAGGTGATTCACAATACAAAATCAGTGCCATCTTGAAGCACGTTGTGCCTTGTTTAAAAATTTGTAGTAGGGCTGAATGTTGGAATTTGCTGGAAATGTCTGGTTAGCTGAGAGGAGACATGTTTGGTGCTTTGATTCATACCATCCTGAGCTTATCCAGTGGACAATTGTGGGCCTATGTTGAGTTGCCGTTGACGTAGTGATTTGAGGGGCACGCTGATTTCAGCTGTGCTTGGGTGTGGGGTTGGTAAGGAACCAGTTTCATAGCCAAGAAATGAGACGGGTGATGTGCTGGGTTTTTGTGTTGTTTTTTTTTTTATTTTGTGCATGGCTCTTCCCACGCCACGCCAACACCAGAGGAGTGGCGTGCGTGCAGCGAGGCGAGTGCCGGCAGGCTTCGGGCCCCCACATTTCAGCCGAGTGATGTGATGACGGACACTTCCCCGACACAGTGACTGTTTCTTACAACACTTAACAGCGTGTGCATGTGTGTACTGTGGATTAGGAACAACGTGCTTTTCACGTTAATGTTGTAGTTTTATTATTATTGCTTCAAAAATGAGTAGGTGTGTAGTTATATACTACTTAAGTTATAATTAAGGTGTGGTGACTGTTTATGCCGGAGCAAATGTCTGTCTAATAGCCGGCACTGTTCTATAGCGACGGGCCCCCAGGTAGCAACTGTGGAAGTATAATTTGTCTTTTTGTTTTGTTTATGCGTATTTCTTTTTTAAATTTTATTTGTGAAACTAGTATCAGCCAAGCAGGAAGTGTAAAAACATTATATTACGTGTTTAAGAGATACTATGATAGGGCTGTCCTTAGTTTGCCTTGTGTTAGGGAGGTTTAGGTCGGGTTGGGGCCGTTGGCGCCGGCAATGAGACGCCTTGGCGACGGGCTTCACCCGTCCCGAGCCATTGTCCATTTGTTGTTTGTAAATGTTGTGTGAGTTTGGGTGATTGCGAGTTGTACCTGAGGTGGCGAAACAAATTTTCCTGTACGTGGCAACATGTATTTGGAAGAATAAAGTTTATTGACTTGATTGACTTGACTTGATGGCAAATGTGCAGCTGGTCACAGTGGGCGGTAGTGTTTTTTAGGGAATTGAAAAATTAGGGGATGCCTGGGACTGACCGAGCCTAAGGCTAAGAGACTGGACAGTACGGAAACGGCACTGTAGTCCGTGACCTGTCAGGTCACCACATGCCATATGTGACATAGACCGGAAACTGGTTTAATGTAACCATATCATTGAGTTTGGACTTTTGTGGTTGGAAAACTGAAAAAATCATGACAATTTTTTTATTTTGCCAAGAAATCGCTGCGTTTGTAGTTTTATAGGCTTTTTGCATGTTTTGCATCGCAACACCCTGTTTACCTGCACTGGGAGCTATGTTTAATGTGTTTGTTCATTTATTTCTTGTCTTACAGGTAGTCATGAGTCTGACCTTTGACTCTGAGCTGTGACCTTAACCTTGACCTTGAAAGGGGTGGGGTTTGCTTTCAGTTTGTTAAATGCGTTAAGAAAATGCAATCTTTCAGTTATTCAAGTTGTGGGGTGGGTGGAGTTGGGTGGGGTGGGGGTTGGGGGGGGGGGTGGATTGGAGGTGGGGAGGGTGGGTGGGCTTAAGGTCAAAGGTTAAGATGAAAACTACAATGAAACAGTGTCAGCATGTGCATTTCATCAGACAGCTGACCTCAGAGTGAAATAAGCCGCCAAAATAATGTGACACGCAGAAGTGTTATTTTGCATGATCCTGCTACACTGGCTGCATCTGAGGTGTCATTCTGCTGTAATTGTCATGAGGGATGTCTCTGGTGTCTATTCTGAGCCAAACACAAGCACTTTTACACTGCGTAAAGCTCATTTGAGTGCATTGTTATGGGAACAGCAGTTGCAGCCGCCAGTACAGGGTTTTACAGGAGTGTTCACAAGTTTGGCACACACATGCCTACTGCATTTGTAACATGAGTTGAGGTGTTTTGAGACTCTGACAAGTGTGTTTTATATAAAAATGAACTGTACATAACCATTTTCTCTGCTACCTCCTAAATAAGCACTCCCGACACTTGTTTGGGTATGCTGTGTGTCCCGCGTAGCATAGTTTTGGCTGTTTTGTGTATTTTTTTGTCTGTGGGATAGCTCAGTAGACTTAATGTTTAAAGTGCAGAGCTGTTTCATGACCCCTTTGCCTGATGAAAAGAATGCATGCAGCATATAGGGCATGGCAACTGGTTACAGGCCTCTTCCTGCTTGCTGTCACCAGATAACAGGGTCAATGAGGATGCCTGGGCGTTGTCCTTTTGGCTGCCCTGAGATACACAAGGAAATGGCCTTGGGTCTGAAAGCTCATTTTTCATCAATGTCAGTGTCATGGTAACTTTTTCAGTTGTCCAGCACACCAGAAGTCAGTTTGACTGTATTGCATGTGTGTGTAAACTTGGAAAAAGTAGGGTGGTGGGTAATGGAAAAATATGAAAAAATAAACTTTCATGTGCCTGTGTCTCAAATGCAACATTTATGAAAATCAGATATGTTACTTGATGTACATGCCAATTTTGGAGGCATTCTGACCATATCTAGTTTGTTTCTCATGGCATCAGATATGCATGATCCAAAACATCAACAGCATAGTGAACGCCACAACAACGCGCTTCACATAATGGGCCATAACTTAAAGATGCAGCAACATTCAATGGTGTCACTTTGGGTTTGACTTAGCTAGTGTCTAAGAGTTGCACTGATGGCAGATTGAATGGTGTTCAGGTGGGAGAGTTCCTCTTTCAGGTCATATTACATAGTCAAATTTGGCCAGTTCAGTCAGTGCAAGGACCGGTGTTTTTAAAAATAATTTTTGCCTTGTTTAAAAATTTGTAGTAGGGCTGAATGTTGGAATTTGCTGGAAATGTCCGGTTAGCTGAGAGGAGACATGTTTGGTGCTTTGATTCATACCATCCTGAGCTTCCAAGGACTTGCATCCAAGGAGCTTCCAATGGAGAATTGTGTGCCTATGTTGAGTTGCCGTTGACGTAGTGATTTGAGGAGCACGCTGATTTCAGCTGTGCTTGGGTGTGGGGTTGGTAAGGAACCAGTTTCATAGCCAAGAAATGAGACGGGTGATGTGCTGTTTTTTTTTTTTTTTTTATAATTTTGTGCATGGCAAATGTGCAGCTGGTGGGCGGTAGTGTTTTTTAGGGAATTGAAAAATTAGGGGATGAATGGGACTGACTAAGGCTAAGAGACTGGACAGTTCGAGCAGATTGTGTGAGATGAACGATACAACACCTTGCCCGCGGTGTCGCCGATACCCTTCACGATGTAGTCACGCTCCGCCTTGGTGATCCGTTTACTGGATTCCGGGTTGTCCGACACAAACATCCACCAGAAAAACAGCCACACGAAGCAACCACCACCTGCACACCATTCTTGAATGTATCCACCAAAGGCCGCATCAAACAGACACGAATAGACTGAATAGACAAAATCGTACGCGACTCGCAGTCTATCTCAGCAAACGACACGTAGAGCCTGCAATGTAGGGAGTTTGTGCTTTATAAATATGATTATTATTATTATTATTAGTTTTGATTTAACATATAATTAACGGTCCTTGCATGTTCTTGCTTTGTTGAATCAGTTAAATCACTATTACGCATTAATCTGAAGACATATTTCAGCACCATTGTGTTTGTTGCGCCTTGTCGACACACCTACTGAACTCGGCTAACAGCAGTTGGGACACGCAGCAAAAGCAAACGCGTAATCGCACTTATTTATTCTGCGGCTGCCGTTAGCCTCTCAATCTGTTTAATTTGCTGTTTCTCGTACTGAAAGCGTTGTATTTGGAGAACGGAGTGGAGTCATTGTCAGGTTACTTGATATACAGACGACGTGTGCTGAACTGGATTCTCCCGTGTCTAATTGAACTATAACTGACTAGACCTGTGCCGCACGGGCGTTTGTCACGTGCCATCCATCGGTCACGTGACACTCCTTGCAGTGTCTACCTCCATCAGCGGCCAGCAAGAGGCATAGACCCTCATGAGCCCTCGCGAATGCGAGGGCTCATGAGGATCTATGCCTCTTGCGGATAGATCGTGTTTTGTGAAAAACTGATTCGCGACTGAAAGAGTGGGAGTAATCGAGGGAGACGGACAACCTGTATGACCAACCATGTGAAAATTATGTGTGTCTGTGACTTTGCCTGACCTGTGACGTAGAAGATGGAACCCCAGCCGTTGTCAAAGCCGTAGGCACACAGCAGGCCGGAGAAGGCGAAGGTTAAGATGTTGCCCACCATCAGACCTGCACGTGCATCGATAATAAGCACAAGAAGGCCGTCGGGCCGACAGTGATCGGCCCCACGTCCTTTTGCGCATTAGGTACTTTCCTTTATTTCAGCTTCACCAATTCAGGCAGTTGGACACCCAGTACAGGCGGATCGACAATGACAGTTCAAGATCGTGCAAGATTAGCTGGGCACCTTTAAAAAAAATCTGAAGTTTTTCGTTAATTTCAAAGACTGGGTTCCAAAACAAGTTAAAACCAATGAACCAACCAACTAGCGAACCCAACAACCAACAAAACAAACACTGTGCCAGCAACTGCAGAGTGAAAATCCCTTTCCTATGCGTGAGAGCTGTGATCGTCACTCACACACCAGATCGGTCAGGTCGGCTAGCGCTGGTGGAACAGTACACATACCAAAGGGAATTACTCAGCGCTGGACATACAAACGGTTAGATCCCCTGCCCTCCCAATCGCCAGCCCACAGAGAAATACGCAGGTAAATAAAAAGACGATCATATACATATCCCCAACCCAACCAAGGGTTGTATATGATCGTCTTGCTATTTAGCTGCGTATTTTTCTGTGGGCTGGTGACTATTGGGTGTCTCATAGGAGGGGGCAGGGGATCTAACCGTTTGTATGTGCAGCGCTGGGTATTTCCCCTTGGTGTGTGTACATGATCGTCACGTGGTGAGAGAGAGCCTTAGCTACAGGCCGGGTGGGGAAATACGTGTTCACGCTGTAGATCAATGTGCAGCAGGCCTCTATTTTCCACTGACCTGAAGAAACAAGCACTTTGCATTTTCACGACATCGCGAAATAAACATTTCTCTACTTCAGACTCTGACGCATCATCCTGCCGTGCCTCCACTCAAGGTGTCCCGACTCAATAGCTGCGCGTGTCGCATAGCGTTGCTGCAGGCAAAACTATACGAAACCGTTAAAGAGGAGGCACCTGGAATGTGTTAACACATTAGGGACTTTCCGTAAACGGACACACGGCGGCTTTATGATCATCTAGCATGTTGAGTATCACGGTCACCTGTATAAGAGAAGGAAGTCAGGCGTGACCTCTCGGTAGGCGGTGCCCAACGTCCCCACATGGTGTGCATGGTCGGGAAGCATACACCCTGCACAGGAAACACGGTCACATGGATCACAGCGTGCACTGCGCTAGCTGCCTTCAAGTTGTGTCTGCAATACAGCTGTCACCCTGCAACTAGATGTGGACTGGCCATGGTAGTCCGAGGGAGGTGTCGGAATAGATTGGCGCCTATAGGCGCTAAGCCGCTGTCACCTCCCTTGAACTATCATGGTCGTTCGACCCCTAATATAATAATATGCAGTCTACAGAGACAATTCAGAACTTCGGCAGTTCTGACGTCACCGGACGTCATTATCATTTTTTAACGTCACAACCCAGGACCAGGAATGCTCCAGTGCCGCGTCACTAACAAACTTTCCACTACGCAACAGTACAGCGGACCGATGTCGGCCACAGCCCCAAGGATGGCAAAAGAAATAAGTCTGTTTTTTGTAAATAGCGAGATGTTCGTTCTGTTCCAGTGTAAATCTCGCTTTTCATAAAAATGGAAACCGGCTTTTGCATTCCTTGCGCAGAGTTGGTCCGCGCACAACCGTACTCAGGCTGACTATTGCCGGCCTGGGCCCGAATGTCTTACATTTTGTTGAGTGGGGACCTGGCTTGAGTGACAATGTAATGTGACATATCCCCTTCAGCCCTGACACACCACAGATAAGACGCGGATCGAGCATGATAGTTCAAGGGCGGTGCCAGAATAGCTTGGCGCCCATAGGCGCCAAGCTATTCTGGCACCACCCTTGAACTATCATGCTCGATCTGTCTCTAGAATTGTAATAAAGTCCTTCAGAGGGCAACTTCAAAATTTGGGGATTTCGGTCCTCGGGCAGAATGGGTTAACATATACTCAGAGGCAAAAATAACGCGAAATGTGTCGGTAAAAGTGTACCCGTAAATAAAGAGCCATCCTTGCAACAAAACACGAAAGAAAGAAAAAATGCTTGTTGTTTATTTCACATGTTGAGCCTACTGTCTGAGTACCTTCACCAAAATTGGAAGAGTTACCTTGGTGTACACTGGTTTTGATTAGTGGTGAAAATAAGCAAAACTCGACACACTCTAATAAGCACGTTCCCTGTGGTACGTGTTAACACACACGTTGTGTGGACTGCTTATGAAAAGCTCAGTTCTTTGTCATTAAAGCAGTCAAAACTCAGTTCTTTGTCATTATGTACCTGTGTGTGTGTGTATGTGTGTGTGTGTGTGTGTGTGTGTGTGTGTGTGTGTGTGTGTGCGCGCGCGTGTTTATTGCAGAATCCGTTGTTTCTCTGGTTTTATGACCCCCTCCACTCCCACTCTTTATTTGTAAAGCGCTTAGAGATTATTTAAGGATAAGCGCTATATATGTAGCCATTATTATTATTATTATTATTATTATTATTATTATTTTTATTATTATTATTATTATTATTATTATGTTATTAACTGCCTAAACAGAAATTTGATCAACAAAATTCACCTGGGATCCAGAACTTACGATGAACATCATTTTGTAAATAAATCTGATTTTATTTAATGTGAATTACTTTCAAATCATTTTTTTATGCTCCAGTGATTAACACAGAGTCGAAGAACACACCCATATACATTTCGTCAGGTAAATATGGCCGTTACCGTGAAAATAAGCAACTGTTTCCTTCTCTTGGTTGCGAGTCATATTGATTATTTAGGTGCGTTTGACAATCCAAAAGTAGGTCATGACCAAACAAGCCGGAGTCCCTTCACTCGGACCATACACGCTGCAGGCTGGATGCTTTTTAGCTATGTCGTGTGCAGATGCTCCCCACTTCTATTTCAAAATCCCGTCATGGCAGGCCGTCACTGATGACGTCATAAGTCATCAGTGTGATATTTTAAAGACTAAGCCATTTCATTTACACGCGACATAACGCTCTTCATCACATCCACAAACAAATGATGATAAAACTAATAACCCGGCACAAAGCGTATTGTATATGACGAACAATGCCACGGCGAAACATGGACGTTCGTATTGCCTGATGGGATACTGTGCGCGTAATCCACTCACTGGCAGACTGTGTTTTTAACGAACCGTAATTATTTTGTCTGCAGTCTGTTTTAACTCATTCTACCCCAGACACACCACAGGAAGATAAGGATCGACCATGATAGTTCAAGGGTGATGCCAGAATAGCTTGGCGCCTACGGGCGCCAAGCTATTCTGGCATCACCCTTGAACTATCATGGTCGATCTGTGTCCTGCACTACAATGCAGTCTTCAGAGAACAACGGCAACATTTGGGGATTTCGGTCTTGGGGTAGAATTATTGTAAATTGAGCGCCAAAGATCCACAACCGTTCAAGGAAGACGTATACAAAGTGTTTTCAGCAAGAGACATAGATCCTCATGAGACCCCACAACTGTCGGCCGACGTCGGCCAGATGGCCATTTGCGCATTGCGGGGAGAGGATTGGGAGAGTTGACTGTCCAGGCAGAGGATGGTGTTAGTTAGTAAGATGCTAAGATGATGTAAACTACGTGATTTACCGATGCCAGTCCAGAGACAGCCCTCAGGAAGAAGACCAGGCGGTAATCCACGCGCGCCAGCGATGGCAGGAGTACTGTGGCCAAAGCCACGATGCCCAGTCCAATCCCTAGCACCCTTTTCCCGCCAAAACGGCCGGCCAACCAGCCGCCGGGAATCTGGGTCACGATGTAGCCGTAGAAAAAAGAGGACAGGACGTTGGACTGGATGCTCTTGTCCCAGTCAAACTCTCCTCTCTGTCAACAAAAACATCGTGTAGACTTTACCTAACCCCGTCACTAACAGTCAAACTCTCCTCTCTGTGTAGCCTTACTTCACCTAAACCAGTCACTAACAGTCAAACTCTCCTCTCTGTGTAGCCTTACTTCACCTAACCCAGTCACTACTGAACAGTCAAACTCTCCTCTCTGTGTAGCCTTACTTTACCTAACCCCGTCACTAACAGTCAAACTCTCCTCTCTGTGTAGCCTTACTTTACCTAACCCCGTCACTAACAGTCAAACTCTCCTCTCTGTGTAGCCTTACTTCACCTAACCCCGTCACTAACAGTCAAACTCTCCTCTCTGTGTAGCCTTACTTCACCTAACCCAGTCACTACTGAACAGTCAAACTCTCCTCTCTGTGTAGCCTTACTTCACCTAACCCAGTCACTACTGAACAGTCAAACTCTCCTCTCTGTGTAGCCTTACTTCACCTAACCCAGTCACTACTGAACAGTCAAACTCTCCTCTCTGTGTAGCCTTACTTCACCTAACTCAGTCACTACTGAACAGTCAAACTCTCCTCTCTGTGTAGCCTTACTTCACCTAAACCAGTCACTAACAGTCAAACTCTCCTCTCTGTGTAGCCTTACTTCACCTAACCCAGTCACTACTGAACAGTCAAACTCTCCTCTCTGTGTAGCCTTACTTCACCTAACCCAGTCACTACTGAACAGTCAAACTCTCCTCTCTGTGTAGCCTTACTTCACCTAACCCAGTCACTACTGAACAGTCAAACTCTCCTCTCTGTGTAGCCTTACTTCACCTAAACCCGTCACTAACAGTCAAACTCTCTTCTCTGTGTAGCCTTACTTCACCTAACCCCGTCACTAACAGTCAAACTCTCCTCTCTGTGTAGCCTTACTTCACCTAAACCCGTCACTAACAGTCAAACTCTCCTCTCTGTGTAGCCTTACTTCCCTAACTCCGTCACTAACAGTCAAACTCTCCTCTCTGTGTAGCCTTACTTCACCTAACCCCGTCACCTGCGGTCCGTGGCGCAGTGGTTAAGGCGCCTGCCACCAATGCCAAAGGTGCGCGGTTCGATACCGGGTTCCGGCGTTGGACTTTTCTCCTCTGGTAAGTGTCACCGTTAATTCGGGCGGACCGTCGGGGGTTCTTTCTCCGGGTACTCCGGTTCTTCCACCCCCCCTCCCCACTTTGGTACCGGTCTCAGGCCACTTTACAAATTTCAAATACAAGCGATCAAAAATCTCTGTAACTTCAGTAGCTGACTGGCCCTTCGTTTGTCTTGTACTGTGTTTGTCTTAAATGGCGTAAATCCGTGTCTGTTTCGTGAGTGTGTGTGTTGGGTTTCAGGCGCGGCGCTTTGAGTCGATTTCCCCAAAAATTGAGAAAAAGCGCCTATATAATAACGGTATTATTATTATTATTATTACTAACAGTCAAACTCTCCTCTCTGTGTAGCCTTACTTCACCTAAACCAGTCACTAACAGTCAAACTCTCCTCTCTGTGTAGCCTTACTTCACCTAACTCCGTCACTAACAGTCAAACTCTCCTCTCTGTGTAGCCTTACTTTACCTAACTCCGTCACTAACAGTCAAACTCTCCTCTCTGTGTAGCCTCACTTCACCTAAACCAGTCACTAACAGTCAAACTCTCCTCTCAGTGTAGCCTTACTTCACCTAACTCCGTCACTAACAGTCAAACTCTCTTCTCTGTGTAGCCTTACTTTACCTAACCCCGTCACTAACAGCCAAACTCTCCTCTCTGTGTAGCCTTACTTCACCTAACCCAGTCACTAAC